>JARFNZ010143234.1:0-10351 GCA_031763405.1 Balanus nubilus
GGAGTGGGGCTGTGGACGGGCTGGGGACGGGCTGGGAGAGGGGCTGGGCGAGGGGCTGGGGACGGGACGGGAGTAGGGCTGGGGACGGGCTGGGAGAGGCTGGGGCGGGCTGGGAGAGGCTGGGGACGGGCTGGGAGAGGGGACGGGACGGGAGTGGGGCTGGGGACGGGCTGGAAGAGGCTGAGGACGGGCTGGGAGAGGCTGGGGACGGGCTGGGAGAGGGGCTGGGGACGGGCTGGGACGGGCTGGGAGAGGCTGGGGACGGGAGAGGGTCTGGGGACGGGCTGGGAGAGGGGCGGGGGTCACCTAGACTGGGACCTAGACTTAGACAAGGACCCCGAGTTTGGTCTGGGACCGGGACAAGGAATGATGCGGTTTCCCGGGGAATTTAACCTGAAATATAACTCCGGTGGTTGAAGGAAAGGCGGGGATAAAAATTAAAAGGCTGGAGTATCAAAAGAAATCAGGCTACCGGGATCGATTAGAAGCAGTAACTGGCTTTGGCACAAGATGAATGTAACAATTTTTGGGGGAGGGATAAATGAACTTTCACAGAGATCCTTTTCCATTTGCCACCGAAAGCTATTTATTTCATCTCTAATCCATAGATGGATCAGAGTGATTCCCGTTCTGACGCCGCGCTCTGCTCTCTGTGGTTGACTAAAGCTCCGGCTGTCGGCAGGGAGCGGCGTCGGCCGACGCAGGCTCTGACCAGCGAGCAGGCCGACCACCGCTTCGACCTCATGAAGTCCTGGACCCGCTATAAGCGCGAGCAGCACGTCGGCGATGTGGCGGTACGACCCCCCGCCGCGCTGTGACGCCTGACGCCGCCAGTTGTACTCCAGTTGGACTCCAGTTGTACCCCAGTTGAACTCCAGTTGGGCTCCAGTTGGACTCTAGTTAGACTCCAGTTGGGCTCCAGTTGGGTCCCAGTTGGACTCCAGTTGGACTCCAGTTGGGTCCCAGTTGGGCTCAAGTTGGACTCCAGTTGGGCCCCAGTTGGACTCCAGGTGGACTCAGATGTACCGTCGGCCGGCCTTCGGCAGTTTGTAGTGGATTTAACGTCGGCTACGATGGGCTGTTTGGTCTGATTGGGAGTTGCGGTATAAATATATATATATATATATATACGCTGAGAATCATATCTGGAGCGCCCCGACTGGTGATGGTGGCTGGTTATGTAACTGACGTGTTCGAAATTGGTCATTTATATGCCGTGTGGTGTTAGTGGCCACCAGTCTGCGCCCTCGCGAGCCCTATTCACCCGAGTTGTCGCACGTGTCCGCGGTATTATTCAGAACACATGTGTCCATGGCGAAGTTCTCCTTTACTTACCGTTAACACGGTTTTTCAGATGTTCCGGAGAATCCAGGAATCGCGGGTGAAGGCTCTTCAGGAGCTGAGGGCGGAATCTTTCGAGCTCTACTGTGCCGCCATAGCGGTAAGTTGAGGCTGCGTTCTGGCGAGCTCGGGGGCCGCCCGGGACCGTACGGTCGTGCTGTGCTGAGTGCTAACCACGTCAGCGTCTGTCGGCGCCGGTGATGGCGCCACTGCCTGTGTCCGCAGGAGGACCCCGAGCTGGTGCCGTTCTCGCACCGGGGGCCGACGGACACGCCACCTATCGCCGGCTACGACGCGCCCGACGGCGACTACGTGGACACCACCCGCCAGTGGGAGTGAGGGCGCTGCAGCCTGGCGGGACGGGTGGCGCGTGACGGGCTGGCGGCCGGCTGGTGCCACTGCCCGTGGTGCGAGAGCGAGTGGGGAGATTGCCGTTGGTGGTGTTCGACGGCCGGCTCTATTAGGACTCCAGTGTGATTTGACAGAGTGAGAGCGGAAGTGTGCTACTATGCGAATACAACGGCATGTGGATGGATACTCTCGTCACGTTATGTATTCCTCATGGGCTTTGTGCAACCAGTAGACATTGGCAAGATCAAGAGCAGGATGGGAGATATCTTCACTTGTCAGCTATCACGGCTTACCGTAGCGAACACCTTGCTGCGTATATTTGCAATCTGCACCCCACCATTCCGAGTGATACATCTTCACAAAACACTTGTCGAGCGACGAGCTCTATCATTGAATCCAATTTTCTGCTACTGATCCGAAAATTTCCGCAAGACCCCATGAGAAAACATTTGAACCGTTTTCACCCCATGGGGTTGACCCTATATACCGTATGGGGGCAAGGCTCCAGTGGTTTTAGTTACTGACCCCCGGATTGGTGCGATGTGGTGGTACCCACGGTCGGCCTGCAGTGTCTAGAACGAGCAGTGGTGTGGTCTGCTTTTGTGGATACTTAGCAAACGTTGCATAATAACCGTCAAATAAGGTCAACTTTTTAATACAGGATACTGCATAGATCATTTCAGTTTCACGCCCACTGATTTGTGGACCAGTTTTGCCTCAGAAATGTGTCATTTATTGTTCTCTAGAAATGTCAAAAAACGCATAGCAAAAAAATGGCGTCATAACGTGCCAATACATACTTAAGCGAGCCGTTGAGCATTTAACAATTTAGATATTGTTTTGAAATTTGGCTTGAGTATCGTCCATACCTTTTCACTTTCAATCATTTATTTCACATTATCATAATCGTTAACTAAAACAGTAAACAGGCTACCAACACTCGGGCTGACCGGTCACAAAAGTGTGCTCTACAGCGCACACCGAGTGATATGTGGCTAGCTGTTTGGCAGTCAGCCACTTCAGCTGTATGATAGTGCCCGACACACTATCACGACGCCGTCTACCCGACTCGCGCACAAAAGTTGATCACCTGAACCCGATGGAGCTGCGTCTCACCGCACAAACCATAAACAGCCATAAACATAAACCATAAACACAATGTATTCATACTTCCTCTCTCAGTTGTGTATTTTTTAAATCAAATAATTGGACATTTCGTAGAATACGTCATTACAAATCTTTAAATTAGTTTATTTGCTTTTGATTTTAAACGGCATTTTGACAAATTTTCATCAAGTTAAATCTTTCCTTCCGACAATCTGGTGTAGTGGGCTTCTCTAAGTTAGCTCCAACTCGAAAATATGAATTAGGTAATTGTTCCACAACGACGTAAAATTGATGTACGAAAAGGTACCTTCAACACAGAAGTTTCACGTCTAGAACGCTTTTCGTATTTGAGCTATTGCGAATTTTCGCCATGGGAGGGGCAAAATTGTCCCCTTCCCGGTGAATGGCGTTTTTAAAGGGACATTGTCACCTCTGGCGGTAATGTAAAAAACGGTTAAAATCAACGTAACAAATTTTGTGTCACTAATGGTAAGGCTCAAACCTGCAACCATCTTACCTAACAAGAGATATACGAAATGATTTTTGACTCACTTCCAACTCTTAAAAGAACTGCGTGATTATGATTCGCTCTATTTCGGCATGATGGCCACCAGCGTAAACAGTGCATGGAATTTGACGCATTACATTCATTAAATTAAAGTTAAGTTTATTCCATTAAATTGAAAAAGTGAATTCTTCATTAAATTAAATTCAAGTTAATTAAACTATGTTAAATTAAGTTCATATAACAATAAAGAAGTTCCTGGCGGCACATTCTGCTATGCGGTTTGTTTCAATATCTTCTGCGTTGCCAAGCAAAATATTCAAATTCACCGCGGAGGATGGACCAAAGTCGGGCGAAATCCTGAGACAGAGTAAAGGGCATTGCGTACTTAACTTAGCCATAGCATCTGCGAATCGTGTTGATTCATATTTTTGAAAGATAGAGAGGACTCTGTTTGACTAAAAAATAAATGAGAATATAACTTTGAACAGGAAACCCGATGATAACATTATTTTGTTGGAACATCTCAAAATCTTAATTAAATTTATCCTTCAAATGTCGTGCAGTCATGACGCGAATCCAGTGCGGTCCACTCGGGATTGATGTGTCGTTTAGCCAGAGAAACAAACTTTTACTGGCGAAAACAAATTGTGACTTCTTTTCCCTTAGCTTTAACTCGTACAAAGGCCTCGTCACGAAGTACATTAGTGACATGCCTCCGCTACCTGGTCACTCGTAGGCGACTCTGAGCATGTTTTTTAATGTTCATCCTCCATCGTATGTACCATCGTATTTTCCATCGTGGTTTTATACGCATTCGTATTTATATTATACTGTATATGTATTTTACGCTCACCTTTACATGTTTCTTATTATACTATTGTATGCTCTGTATTTCTATTTTATTTTCACGATCGATATTGTATCATTTTATTTTTGTTTCTACCTTATTATTATCTGACTTCACCTGTTAGTGGGTGTTTCAACCCGTTGGTGATATGTATAAGAATGAAGAATAAAGAATAAAGAATGCCAATAACATTTCCCCAAAATTGCCGCCGTTGCCAAGTAGCAACGAGGGCACCGGACATGTCGCCACGGTGCTGCTTTTTTAATATTAATAGTATGTACACTCCCGAAGCTACCACACAAAAATAGCAAATGGGTCACAGCGTTGCTTACACTACCAATACTTCCCTCCACATTTTTCTCATTTTGATGCGAGCGAAATATTATACGCAATGCAATCTCTCGCAGAGGCAAAAGTAGCTTTTTGGGGGCTGAAAATTCACGTTCCTTCAGGAAACTGCTCGGAGTAGAGCTTTGTTTATGCTCCAGGAAGTCCCAACGACGAGGGATGACGACAGATGCAAATACAGTCCTTCAGGGTTGTCAGAAAGCGTAAAGATGCGGCGGCCAAGTCACCCAAGTTGGCGGCCGTATGCTTTGCCCTGACCTGTGACGTCATCAGTGACCCCAAGGTCAACAACATTTGATTTTCTGTCGATGGGTTTCCAGGGCTATCGAACTCCGTTTGCTCTTTTTAATCGGCCCAGTAGTTTCGGAGATCGACACAGCTGACCCACTGAGCGTTCGGTATCTTAAATAGTCTCCATTAACATCATTATTTAGCCAGAAGTTATTTTCTAGCATTCGTCCATCTATGTCTAAGAACTAGCGGTTAGGGTTACCGCGTTTTTCCAACTTTTTATCAGATACATTCGATTCCTGGTGTACATTCGATGCGCCTTGGGAAACTGATTAGAGATTAGATATTCATTTTGAAATTTTGAAATTTCGAGATAGCGCCACATCGAAAATGCAATAAAAACATCACCAAAAATGGCATCTGGTAAGTGGTAGCCAAGCGAGAGGCAATTATATGCCTTGATTGGGTCAATTTCATCAATTAATATGTTATGCGTGCGTTTGAATTGTTTTATTTCCCGACATTTAAAAAAGATGAAGTAAACAAAGCCTTAAGAGTACTGACAACGTCCAAAAATGACGATTTTCGGCATGAAATGAGCGTGAGTGATATTAAACTCAACACTGATACATGATGCCCGCATGTAGGTAAACGTCACCAGGGGAAGGGTAGGGGCAACCACACCCTCCCATGTTCACCCGGCAGTGACGGCACCCTCCCATGCCCTCACAGGATTATATCTCAGGTTTATAACATTTAATATTCAAAAGAAGATGGAGATGTTAGAATAATTATCGCGCTGTCGGCTGTACTGAGGAAGACTGCGACGCGGCATTGCATGTAACCTTGATTGAATATTAACCTTGAATTTTCGTCGGGAAAATTCTGAAAATTTAAAAATGAAACAAATAGAATATTAAATAGAATTTGGGGTCCGGTAATGTCCCCTGAAAACTTCATACAAATTGGGACCAGACTTGATTCCGCTTCAGCAGAATCGATTCCGATTCCATGTCACTTTCTGAGGCCTGTCAACACGAATGAGTGCAAATCACATAAGAGTCACCCCTTTGACAACATACGAAATCTCATCGCAATCGTATTAGAGATTCCTGAAATATGGAAAAGGAGTGGGCACGTGCGCTCGCGCAACATGCAATTCGAACAATTGTACATACATGTCAGTGTTGACAATCATAGCCTCGCAATCACACATCAATATTCAAACTGATTCTTTTGTTTTTTCAACAAACGTTTGCCTATTGTTTTGGAAGTGGGCGTTTAAGTGCAAACTATGTTTTGATTTAGCTGGTAGCTAGTGCGCACGTGCAATGAGGATATAAAAATGTATCCACCATACGTGTGCTTACTTCATATTTGCTCGAACACTTAGTGGCGCTAAATATGGTGAAGATGTTTAGAAAGATGTATAACTGCACAGAAGATAGTTCACTTCTAAAGTCAATATCGGAGCACACTGGACGTATGTACAGTGCTCGGGCAAACGGTTGCCCTCGTTGGTGACACTCACATGCCCTGTCTGCGGCACAGGTTCAATCTGGTTGTGATGAGACTTGTCCGGGTTCACATGAACCCAAAATATTGGTACATACGATTAAAACTACGGAAAAATCACAGCAAACTTATTCGATTTTTTTCAAGTGGATATATATGGGTCAAAGTTGGGACGTTTCCTCACCCCTTGTGAGGGAATCGGCACCGGTTGCAATTCTTGATTATTTTAGTCAAATTAAAGTTACAAATACCATACGAATTGATAGCAACTGCGTGAGAGGTTCTAAATGCATGCATATCATGTCGGATATTTTGCGGTTGAGGCACACGTACACTTTAGCCCCCTGACAACAAAACTATAGTCTATTTTTTTCCAAAGGCGCACGGGCCGAAGTATGTTTTTCGAATTGTCCCGTGCAAGCAATGTCCCTATACAAAATACCAGCGACTTGAAATTTAATTCATTTGTATTGAAGATATAGGAGTTTCTTTGTGTAAGGCACTTCGGACCCTGCGCCTTTTGAAAAAAATGGACTATAGTTCTTCATTTCAAAACAGCTCGTAGTACAAGATAGCAGTATAGATAGTCACTCCATATACTAAAGCTGAGTCCAATCTGTCAATCTGACGCCGCACCCGGATAAAGGGCGCTAGGTCCATTTCTAAAAAAAGCGATAGTGTCATGCTAAAAGAAGTTCCAGCAGCGGTACCACCAGGTTCCAGTTCATTTCCTAATGTGCCAAGGTAAAGCTGTTTATCAGGTATAAAGGTATATTAAAAAAAACGTTCAGCTTCATATAGGACAAGAGCATCCAGATTTAATAAACGTTACATGCTTGCTAAAAAATGGAGGTACTTCGTGTTTTTCGGGCCCCACACGAGCCTCATGGGAAAAATCTAGCTTGCCTCCACATCTGAAAACTTAGTTCGTGCAATTATCTGCCTAACAGTTGTGAAAATTTAAAAACTGCAATGGCGCACGCAAATTGCGCTATGCCGCAAAGATTCTAAGCAGCCTCATGTTCATATTATTGTTATAAAATAATAAGAAAATCGACAACGTAGTACGTACGTACCGTACGTACGGCCGTGACCCCACAGAGCATTTTCATTGGAATATCATTGATGTGCAAAACACATAAATATCTAGACATTCGTATTGCGAAATAATTGTGATCGGAGCTTAATGCCTATGGCTATTTGAGAATTGATATGCAGGGAAAGTAAAGTATGTTTACTTCGATGTGGCAGCCGCCGCGAGCACAGTGGTATTAGACATAAGCGAAGGTTGTTTAGCATCTCCAACCAATTAAAGGGATACTATCACCTAAAAACTAAAATTTGATACTTGATAGAGCAAGTTTCTCCTGTTTTACCAGTACAGTCCGTTTTGAAAAGTTCCCCTCAATCGTTAACAATCTATATTTGAAGTTTTATTTTCCGGTATTTTACGTTTCAGAATTGTCGTTTGCCGTGCAAGTGTGCATTCTCCGTATTGACTTACCCAAACTCAGGCGGTGCTTTCCTAACATCGTGCGGTGTTTGAAGAAAACTAACTCCAAATCAAGATTGCATACGATTTTGGAGGATATTGTCAAAACCCTCACCTCCCCCCCCCCCCCCTTTAAAAAAATTAAGCCGGAAGTCGCCTCAGCTGATCATGTTTAGTGCGATAAAACATAATGGGTCTGATTTTCACAGAGATAAATGTCATTAAAATAATATATCAAGTGGTACCTATAGCTTCTAAAAAATCGCATAAAATGACATCAAAATCCATAAAATTCATATTTCTTCTTAGATTTAATCCAATATCGCCCAAACTACCAATTTAGTACACTGTCTCTCCAAAGTTGAAGGCGCCGAAGCTCCCTCGACTGAATATGATCCTACACCCTATCAGGTATATACCGGTGTTACAACTTACCCGTAAAAAGCCATTACTGCACCATTACCGCCTCCCATTTTCTGCGCCTGGGTGCATCCCTGCTAGAAATGTGTTCAGTGATAGTGTTTCTGGCTTACTTTTTGTAAAAATATATCTGACACATTTATTGCACCAGAAAAGTCAAATGAAGTGTGCGCCACGCAACCGCGTTCTTACCCATTTAAGCCTGACAGATTGTCTCCCAAAACAACGTTTCACTTTGTTCAAATCTTGTGACATGCCATTTGTTCAAATCACAAGACAGGCCATTAATATTTACGAAAAAGTAACCTGGGAAGAAATCTGCCTGTCTGCCCCTCCCCCCCCTCCGGAGGGAAAGGGTGATGCAAAGATAGAGCTGTGTGGGGGGGGGGGGAATAAGGGCGGCAAGACGTGGCCAGTGGGGAATCGACTGACAAAGGTTCGAAACCACTGCCCTGGAGGGTTGTGCAAGGTTTGGGAGCCCTCGGAGAGTATTTTAGCATACGTATGAAGACGGAGGGAACACCATCAGACCAGAGCCCATCAGTCAATGCGAAAGTCAGCAAAGAGGATGAGGGTCCCAAAACTGGGTGGGCTTGCGGAACTCAATTTAGGATAAACTGCTTCGTAATTCTCACATTGTCGCGGAAAGGTAGAAAGGCAAGCTGCCTATAATGCCTGGAAAGGTGTAAATCTTAATTTAATTATGGTCCAGGCCCCTTCACATCATGTTCCGGCACCTTTCGGACCATCCTGGGAGTACCATTGATCTGAAGAAAAGCTTCAGTCCCATAAGTAAGCAGTCAGAGTGGGTTTAGTCGTCAGCGCGGTTGGCCCTGACCGCACGATGTTTCCAAGCATCTTTATTGACAACAATAAAACATTGATATCAACGCTCACGAAAGACTCCTGAACAAGTATGGCTTCTATTGCATACAGAGAAAAAGCCTGAAGAAATATGGAAGAATTTGTAGGATGACCTAATACCTAATCGGGACCTTTCAACGGGTCTAAGTGCCACGAAGAGAATTTGTGCTGCTGAAAGGCTTCTTCGTGAAATGCGCTTGGACATGTCTTAGATTGCCCTGAAGTTTGAAGCTTTGATTTATCTTCAATACTTCGGGAGTTAGCACTGTTACTTCCGAGACATAAGTCTACTAGTAGACTTATGTCTCGGAACGCTAGATGAAAGTAGGTAACAGTATTATTAGCCTAACCTGTAAGATTATCCAACTGGCCTCCGATGCCTTTATCCATTCCGTTCTTCCATGACATGCAATCTTTGTCTTCTTTCACAACACCAAAGATTGTGAAATGTTATCCAAAGTGGTAATATATGTCTTTCAACTGGAATCCCCTCTAGACTGACGGCCGGGGGACGGTGTACCCTCCGTCCCCACGCAGCGAAGATCTTTAAATTAAAAATACATTTTAAATCATGCTAATACCGACAGTTCAATATAAAGTGGCTTAATTTTTATAAAATTCATCACTGAACTATACGGCGTTTATCACCATGAAAGGAGTAATTCCAGGGGCGTAGCATCTCCAAAAAAGTCGATGGGGCTGAAGAGAAAACAAACGCTCAAAGTACCCTCAAAATCCTTAAGATAAAAATGTCTACCGGTATTTGACCAACTTCGTCGCCCAAATGCATAATTGTATCCATTTTCTCGTTCAATTTGGGGGGAGGCTCAAGTCCCTCCAACTGAACACCACCTTACACCCCTGATATTTCCCTTAATCTGTGGTCCCAAAATTCTAGAGAGGATAAAAACGGATTGGGGAAAAAAATCATTCGGTACGCTAAGTACTGACGAAACATAAAAGCAGGTCCGGTTATTAATATCCAACAGAGTAAACCTCTTCAATACGGATGGAGTTTTCAATTTAAATGGTGAGGAAGTACCCCAACCAGCATATCTATTTGCCTTACCAAAGCATGTACTGACCTTATCCCCAGCTTTCACGTTGGAGGGGACATGTCCCATCCGTGCCCCAAGCATCGGAGCCCATGTTTCCATGCACTCCCATAAACGTTTGGCATTGTTGGAGGGACAGAGGGGGCTAAGACAGAAGCCCCCCGCCTCATCCGATTGGGTGCATAGGCGTAGGAACCGGGGGGAGGGGGCAGGGGGAGGGGCAGGGGGCAAGTGCCCCCCCCAAGTTTTTAGGTGTGGGGGGGGTGACGCCC
>JARFNZ010143256.1:0-10349 GCA_031763405.1 Balanus nubilus
CCGGGTCAGGTCGGGTCCGGTCGGGTCGGGCCTGTTCGGGTCGGGTCGGGTCGGGCCGGGTCGGGTCGGGCCTGGTCTGGTCTCGCCGGATGTGGCCGGGTCCGGTCGGGCCGGGTCGGGCCGTGCAGCCGCCCGTGCCTGATCGGCCGCCGCCCAACCGAGCTGTCCCCCGCCAGGATGGATGACCATTAATGGCGCCCTGATGGATTGCACGCACCCCTGACGTAGCACTACTGAAGCGGACCAAAGCCACGGGCTCGGAAGGAAGGGTCATGTCGGGACTCGATGAGGGAAGTGCCCCGATGTGGGATTGCATTAATACGGTGGTGGACGGGCCTGAAGCGGGGAGGATTTCTGTGTAACGTGCAGGAGGCGAGATTGTCGCCGTTAAGCCGTTAATGGGAGGAGTGCGTGGCATTCAGGAGTGATTCTGAAGGAGTGTTGGTGCGTTGCGTGGAAGTTATCATTATCCGCTGATGCTTCCATTTGTTGCCTTCATGCATGCGGCAGCATTTTAGGGTTAAGAAATGATGATTTTGAATGAGGCCCTGGACGTCGTATATATGTTGCCCCGTTAGAGTTAACGTATAGGGACACATGTCGGCGAAGTTGCACCCTACGTCACATAAGAATGTTATGCTGGGTGAAACCGACACTCATTCTCTGTGAATAAATGCCTATACTTGTCTGCTTGTCTGGTTGATCAGTTATCGCTCTAGGTTACCGATAGTATCGCGTTCTGACCTCAAGCTGGCAGCGATAAGGCCCCAGAACTGGGCCATTTTTTATCCCGTCCATTGAGAGCATGTGTGCTTTATTTGCATACGTGATTTCTCACAGGCGCACCTTTGTGAGTTGACATCACTCACATCGAATAAGATCAGCCGTACTTATCAAGTGGCTGCCTGTTTCACTTCGGACGCTGTTTGCGTTCCGTTACTAAGCATCCGGAGCATAGTGGTCTCGCTTCGGAGTAGTAATTACACGGCTAAAAACCCACTGACGCTGGTTAGTGGGCCGGCCGAATAGCCTCGGGTGACCATATAGCGCTGCCGAGATAGCAGAGAGCAGAGCCTCAGGCTGATGAGTGCGGGATTGAAGGTGGACGGGAGTGGTGGTTAGGCTGACCCCGTTCCTGACCTAGTCGTGGACCAATCATGGGCTGATTTGTGTTGCTTGGGAGACTATCCTTCTACTAAACCCAGTCCCGGTCACGGTGTACCATGCAATGAAGGCCGACTGCATATCTCGGCGGGTGTCGTAGATATTTATCAAGTGCGTCATGTCTGAGGAAATAAATACGAAGGGTGCATGTGAATGAAATGATTGAGGACCACTTAGGCACTATTGAGCCGGCGCGGTCGGCATCCGCAACATTGATCTCAGTTCTGATGCAACATATTTGGGCGTGGGTGGAGGATATCACAGACCAAACGCCACGAGCCTGGCCCATATCCCGGACCCGGCCACAATAAACCCATCTGTGCGGCTTCGAGGCCTCGGGTCAACGGAGTCTGGCTCACTTCATCGCCGCCGGGCAAATGATGCAAATCTGGACCCTGTTCCGCCCCCAGCCCTGCCCGTAAATAAACACCTCTGCCCCCTAATTGCAAACACTCTCACTTACCGGGCAGCTGTGACGCGGGGCCCCGGCCGCGCCTCGGGGCCGACCGGCCGGCCGGCTCTGTGAGGGTCGTTGTCAGGGCAACTGTCGACGTGTCGACACGCGTGTCGTCAGCATGTGACACTGACGTCACCCGGCCCAGAGGAACAGGGCGTGAGGACACCATGTGCTGTGGAACGAGTCGACCCCCGTCCGATAAACAGCAGCAGGGCACAGCGCCATAGCCTCCCGCACGAGACGACTCGTAATGAGGCTAACAGCAGGACGGTCGTTCCCCAGTCTTTTCGTTCGAAGTAGACCAGAGACATGGAGACGAAGCAGAGACATGAAATCTGAGACTGCTGGTTAATGTTTATGCAAAGTTTATGCATACCATGGAAGTGACATGGGGCGAAGTTACTTAATATCCTTCCGCAATGGTATCACGAGAAAATCGGCATTGGTTTCTTTGGACATTGAACTGGTACCAATATAAATATCTTGCTTTGAGATAGCGAATACGTCTGGTACCATCGCCAAACAGCGTTTAGGCAAATGAGTTTACTCACGTTCGGTATTTAGCTCTTTTCCCTACGGGTGGTCAAATTAGGTTTCCCTGCGGGCTGCGAGAGAGGGGGGATATCGCGAGCGAGACTCAGCCGATTTGATAAAGCAAACACCAATTGACCTGCCATAACGTCACCTTTCTTTTCAGACATATAATTTTGTTATGTGGGCTGGGTGCCAAAAACCGGCAAATTTTGGCAGTTTCAAAAATGGTTTTGTAATTATGTTTTACGATCGAGTTTCATGGAAACACTGTTGTGGGCTTCAAACGCAGGAAAAGATCTTTGCCGTGTCAGCACATGAATTCTAAAAACTGAAAACATATAGACATATTCTGGGAGTAAAAGAATAAACGAATTTCTTTTCCATTTTGAGGGATTATATATGGTCATTTCTTGTTCCTTTGGCACGATGTGATGTCATATCTTGTTTAATTCGCTAAATATGCGGACATTATTTGTTTAGTTATAGCACATAGGCGGATTCAGGCAAGCAGATTGTGGGGCACCACCAGCCTCTAGTAGAAGATGGTGCCTCCTATTTTGCGTACCTGAGTATGCCTCTGCCAAAAGTGTGCAATTTAGTGTATAAATTTGGCGCATTTATTCTGCCCCAAAGACAAAAAAAATCAAGCGAAATCCAGAATTCTGTACGAAACCATTGAAACGTGATTGACTGCCTCCCAAATACAAGGGCGTGGCATCGCTTCTGTTGGACCGATTTTGTTTAAATTTTGACACAACTCGCGTATTTAATTCTAAGAAAATTAATCAATTTTCAAAGTACTGGACCGAAAAGTGTTGGAATAGCAAGAAAAAAACACGAGGAAAACAAAATCTGCTCCCCGCGGATAATAGGATTAATACGATTACTATGGTATAGATAGACATATAGACATTAGTTGGAAGTACTTATATATTATATATCAAAGGTACAGGAGTCCCACCACAATGGGGGCAAGGACGCCTATTAATTTTACCATTACGCTATGAGAGGTGGAATAGAATAATAGACTTCGGAGCGCATTTGTACCCCCCATCTCCCTTTCCTTGGGTTGACAATTCAATAACCGAACATCGTTATTTTATAGTAAATACCTCTGAGCTAACAGTCCTCGGAATAAACAAAGCACAACTCGGTGAGTTCATTGAATTTCCTATGTAATTGGTAAAGTATAAGTAATAAATCACCAGCGATGGAGCTCAGCTAAGAGTTCCGAGCCAGGTGCACGAGCTAGCGTACTATCTATGGAGTGCCGACGAACGGACCCTGTGTCACACTCACAACAAAGAAAGGCTATTATATGATTAGCATTTCTGTGGTCACGAAATGTATTCAGAACAGCACAAGTTGTCGCACAACACTCCTGCATTCATGGCAGTAACTAATTGCCTGCGGGTTTTCCAGGATCCCAATGACGTCATATTTCACGGCCGGCCGACGGTGATTTGTGGACACGGTTTACGCTGCTCTGTCGTCCCAAAGCCGAACGTTACTGATGACGGGATGTAGGGACATTCTGAGCTCATGTCAGGAGCAAAAGTTGATCAGTTCACAGCACGTTGTGCATGACCAGCAGCAATGGGAGAACAAGAAATCAGTAAACAGTAAACAGTAAACACGGAGACGGTTGCACCCAATTTGAACCTACAGAAAAATTGAAGATCACGACAATAGAAACTTGCAAAAAGTATTTATCCAACTAACACCATCGGTTTTATAGAAGCAAACAATCACCGAACAATGCTGATGCGTTGTTAATTATCTTTCTAAAACACCAGCTTCATGATCACAACTTTTTGTTTATTTTTGACCCGGACATCTAAAATCCAAAGCACACATTTTATTTTTGTACCATAACTCATGCTATATTACGTGTCAAAAACACCGGCGCATGGCGGATCGTGCTGTAGGTATTTGGTGTAGGCGTGCGCCCCGACATGATGATACCAATGTCCACTATCTCCAGTTCAGGCCCTTAAAAACGTCCCGCTCATCTCTCGTCTAAGAAGCGTGCAGTGCGCACCGCTCACCGTCCATGTTTACATGGGCCCAGTACCCCACCCGACACGGCCCGTCTGAAAAAATGGCCCACTGCGAGGAGCGGCCGCCGCTCGCGCCGCTGCGCGCGTTGTCGCGGGCTGGTGATCCGTGTGTTAACGACTCTTCTGGACGGAGGCAGCGGGGGCACCTGAGGTCCGGCTCAGTAGGACCTGACACTGAACTGGTGTCCAGCTCGGCTTCCTGGATTGAGCGCGGTGACTTCTGCAGACTCTGGTCGACGTTGATTGCTCCTGTCGTCCCAGCATTATGCGCAGTATACGAGCGCAATATACTGCGTTATAAGATTAGGAGAAGTAAAATAACCCTATGCTCATCATTTTTTAACAAGTAGAAAAAACAAAACATATTTTTAACCCTGCGTCTTTTTCAGTGTAGTAACGAATCAAGAGAATTTGTCAAACATTTTTAAATTATCAAAATTATTTAATTATGAACAATAGCTTTTGTGTTGTTTATGGAAAAATTTATAAACATATATTTTGGATTTTCTACTTTTTTAAAACAAATAGTGAGCATAAGATTACTTTATCTTCTCGTAATTTTATCAATGATGCTCAGAATAACGTTTGAAAACATCATTGCGTTATATGCGCACTTTGAGCGGATGCAAGTTGTGTTTAAATGCATGAATTTGCTTTTTCTGGTGTTTAGTTTAGATATAAACTGCAGGTGACAAGACATCTTAGGCAATTCATGCATCATAAACCATAAATGTCACACAGGTTAAGCTAAATGACCAGATTGGATGCATTTCGTTTCGTGCCAAAGTTGAAGAGCATTAAAAGTGTATTATATACACGCTATCCATTTCTTATACAAAGGAATGCCTTTTGCCCAACAATTGTGGCGAGCATTTTGGCACGTGCACGATTAGGACCTAACATAATGGGGCTTCTTCCTGACAATGCTACACTTTTGTCTCAGTCAGAGGTCATGCAAGCATTTGGTACCGGTTTATGATGCTCTTTAAGTCCGAGGGGAATTATGAGGTGATTGTGTTTTAAACATCGGTTATATCAAAGTATCTCTGTGGAATGTGGAGTATGCACATTGACACTAGCCCTGCCTTTTCTTTCATGAAGCGTTGTTCTTTGCTGATGACATTAATTGACTGATGATCACCAATACTCACCATAATCACCATTCGCCATGATATTACATGCACGACGATGAACAAGATTACCTATGCATAAATTAATATGTAATGTGTGAGGGGTTTCCGACATACGCTGAGGAGGGTGTCTGAGAATTACATGCGCTGGAGGGAAGAGCGGGCGAAATATTATCTCCTATATTAGGATTTGGAAGAAAACTAAATTTGGATGGCAAGGACTAGAAAGGTTTGGTGGAACTTCTGTTTTTGTACGATTCTCATGACCCTACGTTCAAGGAAATCTTTAAGGTCAAATTAGATGAAATGTGCCCAAATCAAGCAGACTTTCAAGCAGAACTATCCCTTTAAGGCTCAAATATCATGACATGTAAAATGTTTAAGGCTTTAAAAATGTTATAGCTTTAGAAATGTTAAGGCCTTAGAAATGTTAGGGCCTTAAGAATGTTTAAGGCTCAAATAAGAAAGTTGTGGAACTTGCATCGCGAATGGGATGTACGAATGGGATTAGAATAAAACAGGCTTGCTTACGTTCACGAGAAGAGCACATCGATAAATACACAGATACTTCAGTGCCTCTGCACATAAGTCATACCTCCACTAATAACTTTGCAAACACGACACCACTACAGCAAATAACTGGCCACATACGCCGTGCTGATGTCACGTTCGTTATCACGGTCATCTCCAGACGGTCATTAGGTCATTCATCGTGCTGGCCTTGCAACCTTCCGGTACAGACCATTCTGTGTACCGTGCACCTGTTCACTGTTTACACGCGATAGAACAGACCGCTATTCGGCAGGTCCGTGGCGGCTGTTGCTGGGAGGCGGGCAGTCATGCGGGCGGACATTTTGCACACTCTGTGCGCCCTATGTCAGCGCGGTGCCCTGCCCTGCCCTGCCCTGCCTGCCCTTCCCTGCCCTGTCCTGCCCTGTCCCTGTGTCGGTGCCCCTGCCCGGCGGCCGAGTGACTGCTCGGTCATGTCACCATACCGCTCTATGCTAGAGCGGTAAGCATAGAGCGGCAGTCACAGGACGTCAATCATGGGGTGGCGGTGATTGGGTGACAGCTATTGCTGTCGGTGAACGGAATGGAGTCTGATGGTAACTGAGCCGGCAGTTGGACGGCCGGTCATTTGAGTGCCGTTTCCTGTCCCGAATTATGTATGCAAATGTTCGGCGTGATGTGGCGGGGTAATCATGTGATGATGTGTAGATGGGTGATCACTCTCTGCCGCAACATGACACTTGATCGGGACACCACGCTCTACTTGCTGCATTAAATCATTTATATATCGCATTGTTATGTAGGTATGCATGCGAGTTATGCCGAAACTTCATCGACCAATTGTTAGTTTCAATGCAGGGGAATGATAATTGATTGCCCGTCTGTTTACTCGAACAATTATAGAGTCCAAAGCGCCTATAAAGAACCTCGAGACCTCGATGTGTCTCGTCTATTAGCAGCTAATAGCACGTCCCGCCCTGTGAATGAGTCAGATTACCCTCTTATGCGGCTGACATTGCAAAAACAAGTGCCGGGCCTGACCAATCACGTTGATGAGCGTCAATCAGGTGTAATGTGAGCTCACATCCGGTCGTATCGTTTTCACAGTCATCTCCGGCGAATGAGAAGCCAGATGATTGGTCCAGGCGTGATCCAGGCGTGACCCAGGCGTGACACGGCCCGGTCCCGATGCCGCCCGGTGACCCGGTCGGGCGTGGTAGTCACGGCATCGACGCATAGGCCGGGATGCTCGGCCGGGTGGTCATCGCTGTAGGGTCGCACAATGGGCATCCCTGCCACCCGACTGCGTTGAAACAAAGTGAGAAGGCGAAGTACCGAAATGACGACGTGCTGGCTAGCGCTTCCTCCATATGCGTCGGGAGTGAAGGGACTGAACGCATCTCTTCTCCTCGTGCGATTCGGAGCACGGTTGAGAACATTTTAGGCCGGAGGTCAGGCCATTGGTCTGCTTCTCACTGTATGGACCAACATGACTAATAATTGATGGTCTCTATACCATGGCCAATACACACACACGTCAGGTCGGCCGCTATGGACGGTCTGAGACGCGCCCAGAGCCGCCGCCTGTGACGCTGGTGTCGTTTGCCGACCTGCAGAATGCAGCCTGAGATAGCAGTGGCAATCGTCCGGCGCCGCAACTTCGAAAAATGAGGCGAGCAACACTTCGAGAGTATTCTGTCGCAGACATGTCACTCACGATGATATTGAACAAATAATGAAAGCTGCTAACATGTCAAACATGCCCAGCGTGGCCAATTAAATAATTTGGAGATAACGGTGGAACATATTTTGAACGCTGCATGCCATTGCTCGAAGGGCTGCATTGCAAGAACAGATATACAAACGATACAGCTCATTAATATGGATCGCTAATGCTATCCTCTCTAATATTAGAGGAATGCATGTCATCCATAATGACGACGACCTCTAGAACCGTAACGGGTTTGCAGAACTTTTATATCTCGTGCAAGGTGCCATTACAAACAGAGAATAAACAAGGTGAGATGATCTAATGTCTCATGCAACTGCTGTTAGTGCACTTAGGACTTTTTATAGTCATTCCAGATATTTCCTTTTATGGCCTTTGTTTCTAAGAAAAGACCTCGCGACCACCAGAGGTCAAGTGAGTCATAGGAAGCGTCTGATTACTCGCGCAAGTAATATTTTCAACGTAAGCAATGACGTGTTCACCGTTAACTCATGTCATCCCAGTTACACTACATCTACTGCATATGACGTTTTTTATGTCTTTTTTCTGCCAACCTGTGACGTCACTTCTTGTCCTTTTGCGAATAGGTAGATAGGATAAACTTGGGGAGCACCGCCCACCCATGCCAGTATCTGGAAAATGGAAAAAAACAGAGTTAGGAGGATAGCTGCTGGTCACTTGCTATCGTCTCACTGCACTTGGGCAATATGGGTGAGTTTATCCAAAATTTGTAATTTGCATGTGTTATATGAGGAAGGTAAAGCTAAAAATATACGACTAAATAATAAAATGTTTGATTTTTGGCATTCATATCTCCAGAAATACGAGATGCCTGTCGTGTCTATGGACATGTATTGGTGCTACTTGTTAGCATTCAGCGACAAACGCTGCGATTTTCTATTGTTCGTGGACTGTGGTAATAACATAATACGTCGTGCCATGGAACTATACCAACTGGTGAACACCGCACAAGACGTGCGTATACCACGAGTGGATGGTCTACATAAAACGGCTGATGGATATGTTTTGTTATGAACTGGTGCCCTAACTCTTAATGTTTAGAAATATCATGCTACTCATGCATGAAGAGCTGTGGGAAGGTGGAAACATGACAAAAGTCGAGCTCACTGGAATCGGAGCCTGGTGACCCCCCCCCCCCCCCCAGCATTAGGAGGTAACGTAGGCTTACCCCGCTTATCAGTATTTGTGGCCATTTAGGTACTGGACATTAACAGTGCTGGAAAAGCTGACAAATATTGACAAAGCCCGACCCCGTAGCTCAGTAGGGAGGGTGCTGAGCTTCCTGGTAGTGAGAGCCCGGGTTCGGATCGCTTCGGCGCTCGCTGTTCGATTCTGACTGGGATGGCCTGTGGTCGGTGGCAGCGGCCGCACTCAAGGCCAGCTGACGTCGGTGAGCGGGGCGGGCCGTGTCCGGGTATGTTGGGGCGGCATATAAAACGTTCGGTTTAACTTCTGCCGGTTACCCGGAATTTCCCGATCGGACAGTAGAGGTCAGGAACTGAGCAACAAGCTCTGCTTAGCGCGGTTTCTGACCTCGCAAATCCGTCCATTCAAAAGGTTCGGACTAAATTTGTTAAAAAAATGAAAAATACTTTGTTAGCTGTAGGTATGTTCCTTCCGTCTTCCAGGCAGTTCATTCATTAATAGTTCATTAACTGGATTTCCTCATCTCTGTGAGGAATTCCTCATTATGTGTTCATCTCCTTCCGGTAGCATTTAAGTTCGTTCGACAAATAAGAATGTTGACTCTTGAAGCAATACGATATTGCAGGTAGATGCGCATTACTAGAAGGTGCAAGAAAACAGGCACGTAACCAATATTTTGCTCAGGGCGTGGCCACTGCACCTTTTCAGCTACGGGGGGGGGGGGATGCGGTCGCAAACATTTAAACTTCATTCTTTCCATTCAACGCCATAGACGTAATGTCAAAGGTTCAGCAGAATCCCATTTTATATCGTTAAATTTTCATCGTTCATGGGGGGAGGGTATGGCTCCTTGCCCTTCCCCCTTGGCTGTGCCCTCGCAAGACAATCAATCGTATTTTGTATGGAAAGTTTGGTTTCATACCTTTGGATAGTTTGATAGTTAAGATTACCTATTAACAATTTTAGCTAGTGCCGAATGACTTGGAGACTTGGAGTGATCTAACTTCTTTGACCGAGAAAGACGTTCTATGCCTGACTTTTCCGTTTTCAACGTGAATGCTAACTGCAACAATTCAATTGAAAGGGTTGAAAAACCTCAATCGCATAGTTATTTATATCACTTGCCGCCAAACTTGGAAGCACCGCTCCCTGGCGGTGTTTTGCGGATCATTTTCGACCCGACTGAAGTGTGAGGGTTCATCTTCTTACCGCATGGAATCTGCGCAAATAACTTCATAATTTGCAAAGTTTCTTTTCACGACAAAAGAAACGCCGTTTCGATTTTATCGTACATAGTGAGAAATGCGGGAAAAACCTTAGGGGTTGGTGTTACCCCGTATTACCCTATAACCCTCGCTAGTGTAGGGGGGTGGTTACCACCCCTCCCCTCGGTTATTCGTAAATAACTCGCGTAAAAAGCAGCGGATTGCGACGAAACTTTCGGCACCCTAGTATTGATAAATTTTACATCTACCCTAAATTTATTTTAACCGTGACCTCGATAACCCGTGACTTGTGACTTTTTTCCCAAGGTCATGTCAAGCGCAAATGGCGTTCCGTGGCATATCGTTGCTTATAACTCGCGCGCTTCCTGATTA
>JARFNZ010143267.1:0-10348 GCA_031763405.1 Balanus nubilus
TATATATATATAGAATGACATTTTTTGTTACATGTGTCATAACAGAATGATGACCCTCAATCCTCATCATTCATGTGCCTACTGGCATGGGTTTCTGATAGAAATTGACACCTTAACAACCTTTTCTCTGAACAACAAGATATGCAGATAACAAGAACAAGATATAGATGCAAGATAACAAGATATTAATTATTCTAAATTACAATGCTTCTGGAGTTATTCATTATCATTTAGGTAGCTAATTCAAACAAAGACCGAAGATCCACAGGATCCATCCGCAAAGTTTCTGAACGAGATCCACGAACCACAGGATACAACAACAATGCTTCTGAACAAGATTCAGGATATTTTTATGGATACCGGGATCCACAGAATCTCTCGACGAAATGCAAATATAAGATCCAAAATCCATCAATATCCCAGACTTTGGATCCTGCCGATCCTGGATACCGGATCTTCTTAGATCTTGGCACATGTCTGCTGCAGGACACGTCGAAACCGTCACCACCTGGGACCGTTTGCTGTTCTGCTCTTCTTTTCCGACCCGGCAGCTCGGTGCCCTGTCATCACCACCATAACTGCACTTCCCTGTCGGAATCTCCCACTCTCCCCGGCACGCCTCGGACCTGCCTTTCCATCACAGCGCGTCACTCGCCGCTCAAGGCGGCGTTGACGGCGCAGGTGCGGCGGAAGGGTGCGCCACGTGCCGGCACAATGCGCCGCCGCCCGCCGCCGCTGCGTCGGAACGGTCGCCGGGGCGGCATCCGTCAGCGAGGCGTTCCGCTGACCTGTCGTCGGATGAGGGACGACGGGGGACGGCGCGGGACGGCGAGGGATGACGAGGGATGGCTCGCGAGACTGGGCGGGCTGAGGGACAGAGGGGATGGAGAGGGACGGGAGACGGGAGAGGGAGAGCATCTGTCACCGAGCTGCCGACGAAACAGAGCAGCTCTCGGCGCCTGGGGCGGCCGCGCGCGCAAACTCACCGCCAGCTAAGAATAGCAAGACAAGCAAACAGCGATCGAAACCCGCCGTCAAAGCCGGGGTGCAAGCTTATGAGTGTTTAAACATGTTTATGGCGGCCGCTGTTTGTCTAGCTTTGCTGTTGCGCGAGCCAGAAACATGACCGACGTACGACCGCTCGCGGCCTGGGGCAGAGACGAATGACACGCGGTGTGGCGGAGGTTGCGCAGGTGTGGCCTAGTGGGGCAGACGCGGCAAAGTCGGTGCAGACGGGGCAGCAGTGGCGCGCGCGTCACAACCGTCGCCACGTTGTCACAGAACGCAGAGCGGAGGGCCGAGCTGCGTCTCCGACCATGTGCTGACGATTTCCGTGTCCGACGCACAATAGCTCCATAATCCGCGAGGACGGGGCGCCGCCGCTGAATCGGCCCGCTCCTCCGCGCCGCTCTGATTGTGAGGAGAGCCTCGTCTAACGTGCACATATGTATATAGTTATGCGATCGGGGCCGCGCGTTCACACCGCACTGCGCATCGCGCTATTCACCTTACGCAGCCACTCATAAGTTGGGCCGCGCCGGCCGAGTCATAATCTGGTGCGGCGAATAAGCCCGGTTTTCAGCTCCATCACGGCGTGTAATAGCGGCTGTAATGTCGGCGCGGCATGTGTCGCCGCCCGGTGGGGGCGTCCGCCGCGGCCCGCCTTGATGTGCCGCTCAGAGACGCGCTCTGGCGCGCTTGGTGGGATCATCTGATCCGCGCTGCAGTGGATCAGGTGGCCGTGGCGATGGGATCTCGGCCTCCACTGGTGGTGGTTCGCGTTTTCTTCTTTTATGTGGCGTGTTTTGGGAGCATTGACCGCGGTGTGGGGCGCCGGGGTTTGTCCGGGGAGGACCTCACACACTGATGGCTGTCCCTGCTCGGTTGACAGTTGATGCTCGTGTCTTGGTGCTGACAGTTGGTTCCGTTTGCCCTCAGGCGGTTCGGAGGCGGACTGCAGAGATCTCGATGGCCACCGCTCGCCGATGGAGCCGGAGCCGGAGCAGGATCCGGAGCCGGATCCGGGGCAAGACCAGGAGCAGGAGGAGATGGATGGCTCGGTAGCATCCCCTGCCGGCAGCACCGCTAGTCGGGAAAGTCCTCGAGCCCGCCTCATCACCGAGGAGTCCAAACTGGGCGCGCTGCAGGCGAATCTGGCGAGCTCCCTCAGCTCGCTGGCCTCGCTGACTGGCTCGCCGGCCTCGCTGCCGGGCCTGCTGCAGGCGCTCAAGGCCGGCTCGCCCTCGCTCGAGTCGCTGCAGAGCACCGGCATGGCGGTGGCGCAGCTGACCGCCTCGGCCGTGGCCAACAACACCCACAACCCGAAGGCGCTGCACGAGCTGGCCATCCTGCAGTCGACGCTGTTCACGCTCCAGCAGCAGCAGGTGTTCCAGATGAACCTCATCCAGCAGCTGCAGGCGCAGCTCCGCATCACCAAGAGCGAGGAGCGGAGGGATGAGTCGGAGACGGACACGGAGCCTCGCGCCGCCGACAGTCCCCAGCCGGCGGAGAGACAGGTGGACATGCTTCCCTCGCCGCGCCCCACGCCGCCGCCCAAGGAGGAGCCGTCGGACGGCCTGCCGCCGCCGCCGCCCCCGCCGCCGCCGTCGTCTGCTCCGCCGCCGCTGGCGCCGTCACTGGCGTCGTCGGTGATCCAGCCGACGGACGACGGTCCGACGGAGGGCGGCAACTCGCTGCAGCTGCTGCAGAAGACGACACAGCAGGTGCTGAGCAACGCCAGCCAGGGCCTGCTCGCCAACAACATGGTGGACGAGATGTACCGGCACACCAAGACTCCGAGTGTGTTCTCCGGGGACCGCAAGGAGGCGCCGTTCTTCAAACACCGCTGCCGCTACTGCGGGAAGGTGTTCGGCAGCGACTCCGCGCTTCAGATTCATATCCGGTCCCACACAGGTGAGAGGCCATACAAGTGCAACATCTGCGGCAACCGCTTCACCACCAAGGGCAACCTGAAGGTGCACTTCCAGCGGCACAGCGCGAGGTTCCCGCACGTCAAGATGAACATCAACATGGTGCCTGAGCACCTGGACAAGTACTACCCCCCGCTGTTGGCGCAGCTCGGGGAACTTCCGGAGACTCCGCAGCCGCCGGTGCCGCCGCCGCACTTCGGCTCCCCCCTGCTCGGTCCGCCGCCGCTCTACTCCCGAGCTCTCAACGACGAGGCGGATGGAAAGCCTGGCGAGCGGGTCCGCTCAGGAGGAGACCGAGCTAAGCCCACTCCACCGCCTCCGCCTCCGCCGCCGCCGCCGCCACAGCAGCTGCTGCCGCCGCCACCGCAGCAGACGCCGCCGACGAGCGAGGTCGGACCCGAGTGGCCAGACTCGGGGGATGAGCCGCTCAGCTTGACCAAACCGCGCGTTGAACGACCTCCAGGGGAAGAGCAGCCCCCGCCGCCGCCGCCGCCGCCGCCTCCGTCGCTAGGTGACCGCCTGCGCGAGCTGGAGTCCCTCCGGCGCCTGCTGCCGCCGCTGACCAAACGACCCGCCGACGACGAGCCCGGTCTGGACGAGGCCAAGAGGCCGCGCGCCGACGAACCGGAGGTCAAACGCGAACCGGAGGAGGACGGGTGTCTGGCGACCAAACCGGATTCCGAGCCGGACGAGCGCAGCCGCGACAGTCGACTGAGCGAACCGCGCGACTCGCGCGACTCGCGCGACTCGGGCCGCTCTGACGGCGAGCCGGCCGAGCAGTCCCCGGAGCGGCCTCAGAACCTCTCCAAGTCGGCGACTCCGCCGGCGCCGCGGCCGCCCGCGCTCGCCTCGCTCGGACAGAGGATGCTGCCCTCCTTCCCGTTCTCGTTCCCGATGACGACCATGCCGCAGCCGCCGTTCCCGTTCCACTCGGGCTCGTTCAACCCTCTGCTGACCCTACCGCCCGACGTGGATCCCAGCAAGCACCCCAACATCTACACCAACCTGCTGCCGAAGCCCGGCGTCAACGACAACTCGTGGGAGGCGCTGATTGAGGTGCAGAAGACCTCGGAGACATCCAAGCTGCAGCAGCTGGTGGACAACATAGAGAACAAGATCACCGACCCGAACCAGTGCGTCATCTGTCAGCGGGTCCTGTCCTGCAAGTCTGCGCTCCAGATGCACTATCGGACGCACACCGGGGAGCGCCCCTTCAAGTGCAAGATCTGCAGCCGAGCGTTCACCACCAAGGGCAACCTGAAGACGCACATGGGCGTGCACCGTTCCAAGCCTCCCATGCGCATGTCGCACCAGTGCCCCGTCTGCCACAAACGCTTCCACAACGGCCTCATCCTGCAGCAGCACATCAAGCTGCACACGGGCGAGCCCACGGAGATGACGGCGGAGCAGATCGCCGCGGGGGAGATCCTGGAGCCGCTCCTGCCCCTGGGTCCCGGCTTCCCTCCCGCCGGGATGTTCCCCGGAGGGTTCCCGCTGCCGCCCACCAGTCACCTGGCGGGCTTCCCGGGCTTCCCCGGGGGCTTCCCGCTTCACCTGCCGAAGCGGCCGCTCTCGGTGGGAAGCAGGGATCGCGACGAGAACGGGAACCGCACCAAGGAGGGCGCGGCGGCGGCCAACGGGGACCGCTCGGACGCCTCGGAGGAGGACTCGTTGGACTCAGCAGCGGCGGGCAGCGGGTCGCCGCAGCCTGCCGAGCCGGCCGAGCTCGGCTCTCCGGCCGCCCCCGGCTCCGGCTCCGGCTCTCCACGCCGCTCCCCAGGAACGTACAGCAACGCCGACGAGACGGGCGCCCAGCCGCTCGACCTGACGCCGCGCTCCACCGCGCCGACCGCCCCCGCCCCCGCCCCCGTCCCCGTCCCCGCCGGAGCGGGCGCCGGCGCTGCCGCAGCAGCCTCACCGCTCATGCGGCTGCCGTTGGGAGGGTTTCCGAACCCGTTCGCGTCCGGACCCAGGTTCGGGCAGTTCGGAGGACTCGAAGCTCGCTTCCCCGGCGTCGCTGGCTATCCAGGTGAGTGTGACGTCACGGCTGTCAGAGGCACTGATTGGCTGGCGGAGGTTCGGGGTCGCGATGGGGGTCCGGGGGGGACGAGGGTGACATTCTGTCATATTGCAACAGCTGAATGCTTTTCTAGGCACGCCGAGCCGCCTCCGGGTGATTAGTAAAATGCTGGCCAGATGGAAAGCACGATTGAAATTAAGCTCCTGAATTATTCACGGTGATAAATTTCGTCTATCTGTCATCAGGTGTCGCAAACATGTGCATTTATAAAATGGGCGGCTGGGTTTTCTGAGAGCTGTCCCGGCGACACGTGATGTATGTTGGGGGGTGTTTCCGACCGGGACGGTGCGGTGACATTCCTTTTGGCGGTGTTTTACAGTGATGAGAGGTAATACAACATGCAATCTGTGCTTCAAGGTTTTCGCCTGCCAGTCAGCTTTGGACATTCACTATCGCAGCCACACGAAGGAGCGGCCGTTCAAGTGTCCCCGCTGCGACAAAGGTTTCAGTACAAAGGTGAGGATGTGGTCCCGCCCCGATCCTTTGGCACGTCGATGCGCCGCCCATACCGACCACATCGCCGCGTGGGGAGGAGACAGGGTAGCGCCAGGGAACGTGACGCTCCAAATAAATATGGGTGGCGGGAGATGAATATGACATTATCCAGTGTACGGACATACGTTATGGATTGCAATAAAAATATAGATTGCAATGTATGGAAAAATACAGATTTTGTTATTGATATCACCTTTTAGGAGGGATTACTTACGACACATTTTCAGCCAGCGGGGTACGGTCGGAAAAATGTCGAGCTCCATTCCTTTCATGTAAAGCCCATAGGCGTGATGTTAAAACTCAAGTTTAAAACCCCCTTAGCACCCGGTGCCTACCTCCCTGGGCCGAACTCGGTTTGATCCCGGGAACCGTTTTGAGCCTATCGGCTTTGATACTAAAGATGGAATTGCCTCAAAATATCGCATTACGAAATCTAAAATAGCAAACGGGCCTACAAGTGATCTCTATAGGACCCAGGTTGTTGAATTTCCACCCGAAACCGATGGAGTTCGAGGGCGGAGGCAAACAAAAGGCCGACGTCCTGCATAAACCATGTGGCCCTAAGTGTGCTATTTATTTTACCATATATCACCCAATGACCTATCTATTGAACATATCTCGCAGGCGGTTTGGACCTTCAGACTCCCTTTGATGGGATGGTCGCCAGATAACAATGGGGGAGGCGAGAGCAACATTGGTGGAGGCGAAGTCAATATTGGGGGGGGGGGGAGGCCACTCCAAACGTATATAGATCGACACCGGTTGATAAGTACGAAACGACTATACCTGCAGCCTGCAGGCATGAGGTAAACCATTGCTGCACTTAAACAAAAGAAGGATTGTACCTAGATTTCGAGTAAGATCTTCAGTCACAGAGATTGTCCAACTTAACTGATTATTGTGTGAACGAATCAAGTGATGGCAGTATTTAATTAAAGGGATTATTGCCCATTGAGAGAGACTGTTAGGGAAATATTTATATATACCTACTTTTAGAAGCATTTCCGTCGCTTGGTCACAATTTAATCAAAATGGTAAAAGAGCTGCGACATTGTAACTATGGCAGGAACAAAAGGCACACGTTTTCTATACTTCAAGCATTAGAACCCTCTCTAGCTGTCGTTCTCGCTCGTAATCAAAGTCTATGTTCTCATCGAAGGTGCGTCGTTTATTGTAATCCCCATGTGGAAACTTTTCTTTCAGGTATGCGAGAAGTTTGGCAGCTTCATTTTATAGCTAAAGTTCTGTGAACTTTGCTGAACAGCCATACGCGAAAATGTATTAATCCGCCCATCACACGATCTGGGAAGTTTTACGACTGAATTTAAAGTTGTTGGATGCCGAGGGGCGAGCAGGCCAAGTCATTTTCAAACTTTGATTAGATCGCTTTCATTAATATCATAGCAGGTGTGAGCGGAGTGGCAGCCAAAATCAAATACCATCAACGATTCCCCTGTTATATACACTGAATACTATTTCCGATCAAATCGCTTTCAGCCATCCGGCTGGCTTCATGTTTGATGTCGAAGCACTAACGCGTGTAGATCTGCCTAGCATTGCTTGGTTTGGTGCCGGTTTCTATATTTACAACATTATGTTTAGCTTTGAAGGCATCAGTTATTCATTGATGTCTTGGCAACCGGAATGAAAGCCAAAAAGAATCGCGTTTCATCTGCGCCCTGTATTTTTCGTTTGATGTACATACCGAAGTAGGTGTTTGAGTGATCTGTACGACGACACATTTACAAACACCATCAAACATTAAACCCACTTGAATTCGATCGGTAGTAGATTGGTAACCAGTTCCTAACGGTTGTGAGAAGTATATCTGCAGTTCTTCTTAACCTTTATCGAACAGTGTTGCATTTGATGATTTCGTTCTGCACATCCATATAAGGTCGAAACTCTATCCTGAGCATTGCACAGTTTTTATTTTGCGCCGTTATGCCGATGATTTTATATTTTCATAAATTGTGTAATGTTTCGGTAGCATTTCCTTCAGATTTTCAATGATTTTCAAGCATATTTTGTGTTGGTGGCCACGCGATCCCTTAGACGATAACATTTGAAATACGTTACGGTAACATACGATGACTTTTCTATGACATTTTAATGTCATTTCCATGACGCTTCATGACGTTTCCGTAACATCCCTGACAGCGCCACGACGTTTCGCTGACGTTTTCTCGCCGTTTCAGGGAAACATGAAGCAGCACCTGATGACGCACAAGCCGAGCGACTCGGGGGCCGGCTCGGGCTCGGGTTCGGGTTCGGGCTCGGGCTCGGGCTCGGACGGAGAGGCGACCCGAGCCCCGAGCCCCGACTGTGCGCCAGTCCGGCCGGCTCCTCCGGCGGCGGCACTGACCGACGGGCCAGCTCCTCACCGTCCGCCAGGTGAGCCTCAGCGACCCTCTCGACAGCACTCGGAGATGGTGACGGCTTCTAAACCACCCCTCGCAGCTCTTCAGACAGTCTTCCTGGACCAAATGGGCCTCTCAGTGTTCCTCAGTCAGTGTCGGACCATCAGCGGAGTCCATGAATGAGGGACGCTTTATATGAAGGGTTTCAAGTGTGCTTCCGTTGAAACCAGCATCCGGAAATTCCGTGTTTTCGTATGTTTTGTCCATCTTGTGGTTTGTGCCCAAGCAAGACTGATGAGTTCGCCGTCTCTCCGAGAGGAACCGACTGCTGACGGACCTGGCGAGTGACGAGATCATCTGAATCAACTCGCTGGCTGATTGAACGTTCTCTCTTGACTGACCAGACCCTCTCTCATGGCTAACCGGACGTTGTCTATGATCCACAGATGACCGGGAGCGGTGGGGGTCGCCGCCAGCGCCGGCCCCGCTGCCGGCGGTGGCAGATGACGTGGCGGCTCTCTCCCCCGCGCCCTTGCACCTCACCGGACAGCCTCGGGCCGTCACTGAAGGTTAGTACCCGGCGCAGACCGCAGGTGGCAGCACCAGCGGCTACCGACCCGGGCAGGTGGCGCTAGCAGCACCCGGGATGAGCGTGAAAGAGTAACGATTCAGAAGAGTTTTGATTCAGGGTCTTACGCATGCCGTCACTGTGCAATTTAAAGCGCTGCACCTGTGTTGCTACGCCTATTTATATATTTTTTCGATACTGTTGCTCTTCGTGATAGTGCTAGTGCTTGTGGACGTGGTCGAACAAGATTTTGACTGCTCTGAAATCGGGAAATGTGTCATTTTTTGGCCGATTTCACGCGTTTCGGTATCTGGGAGATATTTCTTGTCTATTAGCCCTCTTTGGATCCACCAGTGCCAATAACGATTATTCCCCTTTACTCCAGGGCTCTGAGGTTAGACCAAGCTAAGTCTGTCTACTGGAAGACTGCTACAACACATATCACTCTAGAAGCAAGCTTGTGTGACGTCCAGCGCCAGCCCGGTGAAGTCCCGGCCTAGGTGGCGCTAGTAGCGCCCTGGCGGCCCATGTTCCTACCCATACTAGTCGAGAGCGGAAGAGCGAGCGAGACACGCACCACAGCAAACTCTCTGTGTCTACGCAACCGACACAGGGTATTTTCCAACAGAGCAGCGCAACTCGCGAGTTGCGTAAGTGGAATGCGATTGCTTTGTACAGCCCTCGCTGCTGTCCGATTCAGCCGTTGGCGACATGAACTACGCAAGCGCCATCTATTCGGACTGAGCGATGCTGGTGCCGATTGGAGCGTCATCTATATAACTATGGGAAGTGTTAGTTCGCTTTGTGGCCGCCAGGGTCGATTCGGTGTTCGCTTCTGCGGCGAATCATGCCCGTGCGCCGCAGATGAATGTTGTCGCTGTGAGCGAAAGCCGTCAGTGTCTCTGTGTGTATGTTTGTGTGCGTGTTTGTAAATACTGAGCACGTTCCTGGGGCCCAGACGGCGGGTCGGTCGTTACCTTGCGTGGCAGTGTTGGGTGTACCATTGTTGCTGGTTGTTGTTGTTACATGTATTATACCAGCGGTATCGCTAACAGTAGCTAGCATTCGCCCGTGTATTTATTTCAGCACCTGTGCGACACATTTTCGGGCGGCAAAGATCACCTCAGCTGCTGCGGCAGCGACCACGACAGTAACGCACTTATCTGCTGAACTGTGTGAATGACATGAAATCGTTATCTCTTGTCCAATACTTTCAGCATGTTTGTCTCGTTTCCGAAACGTGTCAAGACCCGAGGGTCATTCTGGTTTTGTTTAGTGAACTCCACGTTGGCATTATTGTTTTACCATTGAATGTCTCATGTGACGGCTGAGCGAAACCTAAAGACCGAGGCCATCTCGCCTGGTCCACCGATTGTTATCGTATTCTAACTTATTTCGCTCCCCTTTCTCCTCCTTGTCTGTCCATTCTGAATTGATGTTCTGTGATATATAGACAAGATCTGGCACAAAATCATTCCATTAGTAGCAGTCGGTGGGATGGGTTGTACCGCAGCCAGCAGGCCGGCGGCTTCGTAGCTCGAGCACACATGACGTCACGCAATCTGTTCCCAAGGCGACATGGCCTCAGTTGCACGCCGCCGGACCTCATAGCACGTCCACCGAGGCGCATCCGCTCTGTCCCTGTGTAAATATCTTACGGATACGCCAAGTTTTTGGATTCGATCACCTTTCAGTGTGCTGTAGTGACATGTTTTTCAAATAAACTTGACCAATATTGGACAAACGTTCAACGTCGCCTTAGAATGGAGGACATCGAATCAGTGGTCAGTGGTCAGTGGTCCGTGGTTCTTGGTCCATAGTCGCTGATCCGTGGTCCATGGTCTGTGGTCCGTGGTCCGTGGTCCGTGGTCCGTGGTCCGTGGTCCGTGGTCCGTGGTCCGTGGTCCGTGGTCCG
>JARFNZ010143278.1:0-25174 GCA_031763405.1 Balanus nubilus
CTGACCTGACCTGACCTGACCTGACCTGACCTGCCCTGACCTGACCTGACCTGACCTGACCTGACCTGACCTGACCTTGCTGTCGCCGGCAGCGGCTGGGGTGATCGAGCTGGCCACCCACTCGGGCATCCTGAAGCCCTCCAGCGAGTGGCACTCGACCACGCACCACGGCGTGGCCGCCACCGTCTACTACCGCTTCCGCGTCCAGTGCGACGACAACTACTACAACAGCACCTGCACCAAGCTGTGCCGACCGCGAGACGACCAGTTCGGTCACTACACCTGTGACAAGAACGGCGACAAGCAGTGCCTGGACGGCTGGGTCGGCCCGCCAAACTGCGAGACGGGTGAGAGCGTCGTCCTGTCGGTTGGGGTGCCACATAGGCTGGCTCGAGGCGCGGGGACTGGCGGTATTATACCGTGAATAGGTGTTGGATTTCCCAGCATTGTTAAGTCACACTGGAAGTGGATTCAGCGTGGGGTGCTGATGATTGTTATGGTTCTTTAATGACGTTAGCAATGCTATATTTGTTTATTTATAGACATACCAGTCTGAGCTGTGTACGATATCAAACATGGTTTATTCATTTATCATCAATTGATTACTTTGTGTGGGGACGGCAGATTGGATGTAAGTAAAGCTCGCGATAACGGGCCGTGCTGGAGAGCAGAGACGTTTTACCGGGGTGTGCTGGAGCAGGACCACCCTCCGGCAGTCAGCCGACTGCAGTGACGTCTCGGGGCCGACTGCAGTGACGTCACGGGTCCGACAGTGGAGACGTCCCGGTGTAATTGTCGGCCGTTGGGCGCCGCCCAGCCCAGGACGGATGGCCACTGACCGCCCCCTCTCCCTCTCTGTGTGTTGCAGCCCAGTGCAAGGAGGGCTGCCATCCGGTGAATGGCCGCTGCGACAGGCCCGGCCAGTGCAAGTACGTTTCGTCCCCGTGTCGTCTGAATCGCCTGTGTCGTCTGTGTCGTCTGTGTCGTCTGTGTCGTCTTTGTCGTCTGTGTCGTCTGTGTCGTCTGTGTCGTCTGTGTCGTCTGTGTCGTCTGTGTCGTCTGTGTCGTCTGTGTCGTCTGTGCCGTCTGTGTCGTCTGTGTCGTCTGAGTCGTCTGTGCCGTCTGTGTCGTCTGAACCGTCTGTGTCGTCTGAGTCGCGGACCTCCCGCTGCACAGTGCACGACCGTCGGACGCGCTGTGGTCGTGCCGAAGTGCGTTTTCCGCCCGTCGTATCTCCCGCCAGCCATATGGCGCGCGGCCCGCTGATAGCCGCCGATTAAAGTGCCCGCCGCCGCCGCCGCCGCTGCTGTTGTTGCTGTGAACTTTGCTGGCGGGTCGATATTCGGTGAAACGCCGCCACCTGGACGGCCTTTTTGCGGGACACTGATAGCCAGCGATGTGTTGACGGAGTGTCGCGCTGACCTAACCCCTATCGGCGGCTATCGGAAGCCCTCGCCGCAAACCAAACACGAACCACCTGGCCTAATGATCATATTAATCTGAAGCCCGACATGGCGCAGGAAGCGCGAAGTCCCACAAAAAGCGGGCATTGTGCGGCGCCGCGGCCAGAGGAACGGCTCTCGGCAGTCCGCGGGCGGCGCCAGTCATGGTCGCGCAGAAAAATATTATATTTCTGCTGTCCGCCGTCGGCAAAAACCTCGGCAACGGCTGTGTCAGCCGCGCTGCTGCTGCTGCGGCAAAAACGGCGCAGCGGCGGCGACAATGGCGCAGTCGGCGCTGTGACAGAGGCGACATGACTGCCGCGTCGGCCGCCGTCGCTGCGGTCAGGTCATTACCTTCTCCTGGCAGTGACCGGGCGTGCGCCCCTCCCAGCCTCCTGACCGCTCCCCAGAGATGGACACCAGCGTCGGTGGACCTCCGGCACCGCCCTAGAAGGTCGCAAAAAAGCGACCGCGCTGCCGCCGCCTCCGCCGACTCTCGCCGCGCCGCGCCGCCTCACGCCGCGCCGCGCTGGGAGTGTCGACGGCGCCGATGGTATCGACGCACAGTGCCGGGCGGCGGCGTTTGTGGCGGTTTTTGCGGCACCAGCGCCGCCCACCGTGAGATGTGCAGTGCTGGATGCGGTGCACGTCCCGATCTGTCCGATAGCGGCCGCTAGTCAGCGCCTAATGAGACGGACAGAAGGCGGACGACCGGTGGGCCGGTGGCGCAGCCCCCGTGTAGCCAGTCCGACGCCCAGATGAGGCGGGCGGCGCTGCCCCCGTGTAGCCAGTCCGACGCGCAGATGAGGCGGGCGGCGCTGCCCCCGTGTAGCCAGTCCGACGCTCAGATGAGGCGGGCGGCGCTGCCCCCGTGTAGCCAGTCCGACGCTCAGATGAGGCGGGCGGCGCTGCCCCTGTGTCGGAGCCGCCTCTGAGATGAGGCGGACGGCGCTGCCCCCGTGTCGGAACCGCGGCTGCTGAGACGCCAATCCCGCGCGGCCTGTCGCGGATTAGACGGCCGGGTCACGCTGGGTTTTCCAGTCTGGCCGGCCTGCTCTCGTTACGGGAAGCCGCATCCCCACCCGGACACGGCCCAAGCTGCGCCGCCGCCGCCACCGACCGACTGATAGAGACGGAAAATGTCCGCAGATAGTACGCTGCAGAATTAGCGGCGCTAATATTTTCACCTGCCGGGTAGCCGCGTGCACCGACACGAAACAGCACCAGCGCCCAGCCAAACAGGCATGAGCCGCGTCTCCTGTTTTTTGCCAGTCTTACGTGTCAATTTACGTCAGTCCGTTCGCGACAGACACGGCGGCCATCGGGGCGGCAATGTGCCGACCGGTGCCGAGACACCCCACAGGACCAGTACTGGTGAACTTTCCCGACGGCGCGGCGGCGGCGGCAGCGGCCGACTTCCGTTAGCGATTCGCCGAGTGGCCAGTGCAGTATCCGGCTCGGACGGCTCCCACGAACAGCTGCCTGGCGCGCCGCGTCTTTTGTGACTCCACGCCGTGATGTCGTGACTCAACAATCAACACCAGGTCCAGCAACTGGGGCTGATTCAGACGATACACTGCTGTCGGAACGGCGAGGGAGGCAGTGCGCTACCTGAAGGGACAGTGGGATCAAAACAGGGGCACCGATGTGGCCGATTAATACTGTCTTCTCTGTGCAATCTATGTGTCAAGGTCCAGGACGGCGACGTCCCCCAACGGGATGTCCTGTCCTGTTCTGCCCGAGGCAGTGGTGGGGTCCTGTCCTGTCCTGTTCAAGGCGGTCGTTGGTCCTGTCCTGTCCTGTCCTGTCCGGCGCAGGACACAGGGCGGCGGTGAGGCCCTGTCCTGTCCTGTCCTGTCTGTCTGTTGCCGTCCGCGCGCTGCTGAGGAATGCCGTCCGCGCCGTGTCAGGGCTACAGCCGGCCGACGATGTGGGATATGTGCCTTATCACTTGTGCATCGTCGATCACTGCATGACACCATGGACCGGCCTGTTGTAATCCTTTCGTGCGGCGCGAACAGGGGAGGTGCCAGGAGCCTGGGGCGGGTGGCAGCCAGTGGATCGGCTGTCCGTCGTCACCGGCGCATCACGTCGACACCGCGCTGTCCCCGTCACTGGCCGAGCCGGCCGGACCGGGCCGTGCCCCCCTGACGGGGGCGCTGGGCGCGCCTCTGGCTGGCACCGTGAGAACGGCTCGGCCGAGGAGCGGCGGCCACCGTGAGTCAGCCGACTCCGGTCCTGCTCAGGCGGGCAAGGTCAGAGCGGCCGCCACGGCACGGCACGGCATCGCTCCTGCCGCAGCCAGCCTCCCGATCAACACAACCACAGCACACCTGAGCTTGACTCAGCCGCCCACGCACGGCGGTTGTCGACTCAGCATCGCTCGCACACGGCAGAACCCTCTCAGGCGCGTGCACGGCCTGCGCGGCGACGGTGACCGGCGGCCCCCCGTGTGTCGAGGAGACGCCCTGCAGGAGCCGCCCCTGCCCGACACCGGAGCTCCCCTCCCGCACCTCCCACCGCATGTAAATACACGGCCGACACCGCCGCCGACGGCCGCCCTAAGCCGTCGTCGACAAATCGACGCTGCGCCTCCATGCATTTATTTATGAGCAGCGGTGGCCGGTGGCGGCGGACGCGACGACTCTATCGCGTGCTGCTCTGTCGCAGCGCGCCGCTTTCGGCGCCGCCGCCGCGGCAGCCGCGCCGTAATTGTGCGCGGGCGGACGGTACACGCGCTATCTCGCCGGTCGTCTGTTTGTTTAGGTCGCTCCCATGTCGGAGATGGCGCGATCGGCCGGCCGCCGGGTCCTGTAGCTAATAATTGACTACCTAATTATCGAGTACAGGGATTCCGCGGAAGATGGCGCGATACTGCGTGGACCATTAATCTCGACCGGTGGAAATAATCACCTGAAGTGAACGGTCGGCTGCCGCGTGGCCTCCGCCTCCATCGGCTCTGACCTGCGGCTGACGGACACGGACCCGGCTGCCGGGACTGAGATCCATCGCCGGCCACCGGCGCTGCTTTGGGGACGGGAGCCGAAAAAAACACTGAGAGACGAACGAGTGACAAGTGAGGAGCCTACGATTGCGAAATGAATAGGAAGTCCTGAAACGGGATTGTGGACAGTGCTGGCCATCCGACTACGTCACCCGTCTGGCCCCTGCCGGAGCGACGTTACGTGGGTGTCACCCGAGCTCGGCTGGGTATCTGACAGCGGCACTGACCTGGGTCGTCCCGCCGCCGACGCCGCCGCTACTGCCGCCGCTGCAGGTGCCAGTCGCGGGTCCGGTTCGCACCGAGCCAACATTAGACGGTCCGCAACCACATAGCTATCGCAGTGCTATTTAATTAAGCGGCGCTAACTCAAATGCCGGACGGCTAATGACGGGCGTAAAGCCTGTCGGTGCAGCGGCTGTCAGCGGTGGTCCGGTCGGTCGGTGTCCGGTTACGGCGCCGCTCTTGTGGAGCCGGGCGGGGCCGCCAGCCGGATATGCGGGGTCCGTCCCATCGCAGGGGCCGGCCCCACCTGTGTCGGTTGGGGATGAGACGAAGGAATGGTGTTGTCGAGGTGAAGTCGTCTGCTGTGAGAGTGTGACGTGTGACCCGTCCGATGACCGTTGACTGACCAGCGCCTCTGTCCTGCAATTTCAGTTGTGAGCCGGGCTGGCAGGGGGAGTTCTGCGACGAGTGCGTCCCCTTCCCCGGCTGCAAGCACGGCTACTGCAACGGAAAACCATGGCTGTGCAACTGCGAGCTCAACTGGGGAGGCATGCTCTGCGATTATGGTGAGTACGAGCCCGCCCCGGCCCGCCCCGGCCCGCCCCGGCCCGCCAGGTCCGGTCAGCCGGCGCTGATGCCATCGGAGCCACGGAGCGAGTTAGACGCTGGTCCAGCTGTAAACACCCACCGATAGCAGTGCCTGATAGCTGTCCAGCCTTGGCCATAACGTATCGCGTTGCAGCGCCGTCGTCGCCGCCGCCGCCGTATGAATTAGCCCACATGGTGTCAGGTCAGCCAGTCACGGGGCGGGAAAGAACGGACGGATATAAGCACTCTAGGCGAAGTCGCCTCTCTTGCTGGTCTGAGTCGGTATCTCGGAGGATCATCACGAACGCACAGCTCCACATGTGGATTATGGTTGCCCGGTCCCAGCCTGGCGGTGGCCGTCCTACGGCTGCGCTCTCCTGGAACGGGGCGCCGCGTCGAGGCCGTCTCGTGGAGAGAGAACAATACGGTACCGAGCGGCGGGCCGTCATCGCTCCGGGACGAGCGTGGCCGGCTCAAAGACTGGCCGACAGGCCGTGGTGACGGCGGTGACGGTCCCGGTGACGCTGCCAGCCGGAGGAGACGGGACACGAACCGCCGGGTATTCAGGGCCGGCCGAGGCCCTGTGTGTGGACGGCGCGGGCCCCATTGTAAGCCCATTTGGAGTCCCGCGGGGCCGGGTGGTCGGCTGAGGGCACCCCGCGCCCTTCTGAATTATGACAGTGTTATTGGATTAGCCACGGAGAAGAGGGAAGGACACATCTGGCCCGCTTTACTATCAAACGCGGCGGCGTCGATTCAAGAGTTGACTCATTTGGATGCCGAGCAGGTTTCCTCGGTATGTTTTCTCCGACAGGTTATGACGAATGCACCTGTCTCGTGACTTCGCACGTGCCAATACGGCTTTGTGAACGTAAATGAATGATGGTGATAGCTACCACCAGCTGCCGCTTCTAACCGCAGAATGAGGTCCTCGGCGAATCTATCAAAATCCCGCGGGAGGGATTTACTGTCATTCAACGATCGGGGCCGGTTTCATGAATAGTCGATAATTAAGTTTAAGCCCACTCCCCCGTATGGCGTATTCCACCTAATCCCGGGGGCCTAGCGCCGGATCGTTTTAACCCAAATGTGCAAAACAGGAAAATTTGGTTGGCGCCTCTTGACGGGGTATTCCGCTGTGAGCGCAGGGGAGACGGCGTCATTTTTTATCGCCCGTCGGGGGAGCGGGTGCATGCAGATGGCTGCAGGCCGGCTGAGCGGCGGCGGCGGCGACGGCGGCGGTGCGGCGGCGCTCTCTATCATCACCACTGCTGACAGCGGCCGCCGTAATCGTATCGATAACTCCGGTCTGATTTCACGGCGCCGACGACCGCAGAAGGGCGGAGCCGATCTGGGCCGGCCGGATTTATCGCCGGCCTTACAGGGGACCCAGATCCGCCGGCTCATAAACCGCGCTGTCCCGGCCGATAGGCCCTGCCGAGCTGCAGCCGCTGTCACTGCAGCCGCCGTCACTGCAGGAGAGGTCACTGCAACCGCCGTCACTGCGGCCGTTGTCGCTGCAGCCTCTGTCACTGCAGCCTCTGTCACTGCCACTCCGCCCTGACTGCGGCTTGTTGGCCAACTTGTCGGCGCATCTGCCATGTTCACAGCTTGGTATGGTGACGCCGTTGGCGCCCCATCGGTGGCCGCGGCTCGATTGACACGTTGCGGCGTCCTGCTGAGGCGTTTGGACGGCTCTCCGCCGCCGCGGCAGCCGGACCCGAGGCCAAATATGTCGGCCGGTGATAAACGATCCCGCCTTAATAATGTCCCCCGCTGCTCACAGCAACCCGGCGCCTCCAGAGCGTCGGCCAATAATAGCGCCGGCATTGTTGGCCCGTTTGTAATCACGCGCCCCGCAGAATGGAGCCGATCTCCCGGAGACCTCAACGCGCGCGGCTCGCACCGGCCGCTAACACCGGGAGACTGCGACGCAGGCCGGCCGCAGCCGCGCCCGTCTGAGCTACGACGTGAGCAGCTCCGATAAATAATCACCGCTGAAAAGGAAGCTGCGGCGGCCGGCTCGTAAACTGCCGGTCGGCCGGCCGCGCCGCGTGGCTCCAGCATTGTTAGGCGCGCTGCACACCCTAACGTATGTATGTTATGCGGTGGCGAGAAATCTGCTCCTCCGCGCCTGTCATCGGCGCACCTAACGAGAGAGCCGGCCGGCGGCGCGGCGGCGCGGCGGAAAAATCGCGCCGCCGATCGTGATCGTGCCGCTGACTTGCCGGTTACCGAAACAATGCGCGCGCCCGATTTCGCCATGGGAGGCGGCGTTTTCTCAGGGTGGCTGCAGCGCTGCACCTCGGCCGTCTGCACGGCGCGTCACGTTTGTTTGGGCCGACCGTGCCGCCGGTGACGTGTCGCCAGCCTCCCGGCCGCGACCGAGACGGAGACGTGCCGGCCTCTCCGCTCCGCTCAGCAGCCGCCGCCGGGGGCCGCCGACCAGCTGCAGGGCCGTCATGACGCTGTGACACGTCCCCGACCCCCTCCCCTACCCCGCCCCACGGCTCCCTGCTACTGTGATCCCCACTGATCCCTGTCTGACCTGTAGTAGCTCGTGTCTAACCCTTGTCTGACCCGTGCCTGACCTGTGCCTGACCCGTGCCCTGTCCCGTGGCTGATCCGTATCTGACCCGTGTCTGACCCGCGCCTGACCTGTGCCCTCTCCGGCAGATCTCAACTTCTGCGGCACGCACGAACCGTGCGTCAACGGCGGCACGTGTGAGAACACGCGGCCCGACAAGTACCGCTGCACGTGCCCCGAGGGCTTCTCCGGTGACAACTGCGAGGTGGTGGACAACCCGTGCGCCACAGGCCCGTGTCAGCACGGCGGCACGTGCATCGACATGAGCGGGGAGTTTCAATGCTCGTGCCCGCCCGGCTGGTCCGGCAACCGCTGCCAAATCAGTAAGTCGCCGCGTCGGCGCGCGTGCATCGCTCAACGTTGTGTCACCGTGCAGCTATGTGTGTGTATTGGATGTCGGGAGGGCCGCGCAGTGTTGGCCAGCATGTGTCGTGCCACCACCGGCCGCGAGCAGCCCGCCTTGAGGAAAAAGCCTTGAGCCTGCTCGCTTTCGGTGGCGGCGGCGGCTGGAATGCACGCGGCGGCGAGAAAGTGCGGGTCGGAGGCGATCAGCGCTGGCCGCCCCTATAATGACGCGTCCATCAGCCGCCGCCGCCCGCCGCGACCCGCCGACCGATTGGAACTATCGAGCCGCCGGCCGAGGAGAACACGCCGCCGCGCCGGTCTGATGAGCGCCCGGCTGTAAAATAAGACGGAGTGCGACGTTTGCGAGGCTCGCTGTGGCGTGACGCGCCGACCCGCTGCGTTTACGCGCAGCTTCGCCGGCGCGCGCGTGGCTCAATTGAGGGCCGGCGATTGAATGCGATCGGCGGTCAGCGGCGGTTTCGGCGCGCCGGTGGCGAGTTTACAGCACGAGGCAAAAACGACGCACCGGTGAGCCGAAACCGACGTCGTGCGGAAAACGAACAGCGGGCGCGCGGGCGGCGACTTTCGGCGTGTGCGCGTATGCGTGGCGTCGGAGCTGTGACGGGTGGGCCGCGGGAGACGGCGGTGACGTGCGTCCGTCGGGCCAGCGGCGCCGCCACCGGTGACGGTTCGATCAGGGCCGTAATGACGGCGGCGGCGGCGGTCGATGACGGCCATTAGCCGATGGTAATGACGCGATCGCGGCGTGGCCGCTGCCAGACGCCGTAATAGGGCGAAATTGGCGCCACCGGGGGACGGGTTCTCACGACGGCTACTCTCCGGCCGACCGAGTCCGGCTCTCCTCTGCCAGGCTTCCCTCTCCTCGACTCTTCTCTGCCCGACTCTCTCTCTCTCTCTTCTCGGCACAGTCCGGGATTAGCGTCGGTAAATCAGCGGCCGTCTCATTGTTTTGGGCCGGCCCGCCGCGGCCATCGGGACACTCTGGGCAGTCCTGACCGGCTCACCTCTGGCCGGGCGCCGCGCCGCTCACGGCCCCGGCACACTCGCACACGCCGCCGACCGGTCCCGACAGAATGTTCACAATCCGATCAGCGCCGGCTTACGCGATTCACGGTCATGTAGAACAGAGCTCCGCGTCTGGCCGAGGGCTGCTGCAGGTGTACCGGCAGCAGCGGCGGCGGCGGCAGCACCGTGCGCTATGGCTGGAGCCGGGCCGTCTCGCGGGCAGTAATTGCTTCCCAGGCAGGCAGTAAACTGTACAACACGGCCTTTACGACCTGCCGTTGCCATGACTGGAATGCCGGCCGATTGTGGGCTCGAATAGAAGCCGCTCGGAGCGCCGCGGAGGTCCGCCGCCGCCGCGCCCTCCGAATCTGGAATATAATGCAGAGTAATGAATCACGCGCGGCAGCCGGCCGCGCCAAATTACAGCACGCCGCCACCGACGGCCCATTACCAGCCGATTGGAGTTTATTCAATGCAGCCCCCGCGCATAGTTGGCTTTTTACTAAACTGCAGCGCCGCGGCGTCCGACGGTAACCTCTTATTAGGAAACCCTTTTAATTTATCCGACGCCGTGGCGTTCGGTGCCGGCGCGCCTCATTAGAGCGAATGACTGGACTTTGCTGGCCGCCTCTGCGGCTTTGCATAAACAGAGAAGCGCGGCGCGGCGGTGACTGATTCGGCATCATGACTGGCCGGCCGGCCGGGCGGGGCCCTGCTCCGTCGGGCCGTCTCTACAGCAGTGATGCCCGTCTGCGGAGCGCCACCGCCGCCGCCCGGTTTTTGTGCGAGGCGTTCCTAATGAGAGCCGCGGGCCACCACCGCCCGCACCGGACTCCTATTGGACTGTAATTGAATCACCCGGACACCGACCGCGCCCCGCCGGACAGGCGGCGTTCCCGACGCGTTGACGGCAGGGCGGCGAACTCGGCGCGTTGACAGCAGGGCGGCGTTCTCGGAGCGCTTGGCACGGGAGCGTGGCGCGGCTAGAGAGCGGCGGCCGCCGCGCCGGCAGCGGGCGTCATGTTTGCCCAGCCGGTTAGCGCCCTGTGTTCAAAGGATTATGAACGGAAGTGAGTGCCGCTGCGCCGTGTAAACATCCGTGAGCCTGACTTGGTGCGAGCCGTTCCGCGCTGACCGCCCTCCCACCTCTCCACAGACGTCAACGAGTGCGAGTCGTCACCGTGCAAGCACGGAGGCACCTGCATCGACCTGGTGGAGGGCTTCCGCTGCAGTTGCTTCCACGGCTGGGAGGGCAACGTCTGTCAGCTGGGTGAGTTACGCCCCCCGCCGTTCGACGCCGAGCCGTTACTGGCGGCGACGAGCCTCTCTCCTCGACAGCCGACGAGGGTTCTGACAGGTTCCAATCGACTGCGGCGTCGGACGGGCTCCGATCGGGGCCCGGGCGGCGGCGATCGGGGCCAAATTGGCCCGCTCCTGTAACGGTCGGCGCTGATGGGGCCGCTGTCGGGTGCTGTGGCAGCGGCCGCAGGCTCTGGTCGGCAGCGCCTCGGTCAACACTGGCTGCCCTCGGCCGCTGTGTGCCGATACAAAGGGAGGCTTCTCGCCGCTCTCAGCCGCTGTGTGGCGGGATAGGGATCAGGTCTTATGTCGACGGGAAGTTGGCTCTTGAGGCTGGCTCTGACGGATATTGGCCAGTCTTCAGAGACAGTAGATTTTGACCGGTGTGATGATGATGTTTCTGACACTGACGTTGCTGATGACGCTATTGTCCGTCGACAGATTCGGACGAGTGTCAGGGAAGCCCCTGCGTCAACGCCGATTCCTGCAAGAACCTGGTGGGCGACTACGAGTGCAAGTGCATGGAGGGCTGGACGGGGAAGAACTGCGACCAGACCATCAGCAACTGCGGCGACCAGTGCCACAACGGCGGCACCTGCATCGACCTGGTCAAGGACTACCGCTGCATCTGCCAGTCGGGCTACACAGGTCAGTGGTCAGTGGTCAGTGGTCAGTGGTCTGCCCCTGACGGTTTCCCGCTTCGTCCACTCGCTGCTGCCTCCCGTCGCGCCACTCCGCCGGAGTGCCGGCCAGCGGTCGGGTCCAGCGTGGAGCTACTTCGATGCGGCGGCTAATCTCCGTTTCCCACCGAATTCGACCATCAAGGCCGCGCGGCTAGCGTAATCGGCGCTCGTTGGCAGCGAAATCACGTGCTCGGCCGCCGCCAGTTGGCGCATGACGACCAGGAAGCCGCATAAGTGGGGCTTCTGTTGCTCGTTTCCACCGCGCCGGCGGCCCTGCAACCAGTTCTGGTTATTTATCGGCGTCCCGCGGCGGCAGCTCACGGAGCCCGCGCTGCTTCTCGGAAGGCCGCGCCGCCCCCGGTGCCCTGAGGCGGCAGCTGAGGTCAGCGAGACTGACCCGGGGCGGCTCCGCGGGCGTCGGTCAGGCGTCAGGCGCGGCTGTGGTGTCCGCGTCGGCCCGTGCTGCCTCGTCTGATTAAAACCCGGCACGGGGCCAGCCGCTGTCTCCTCGGAGGTGAGGGTGGCTGCTGGGGCCGGCCGTTGCAGTCGGCTTCGCGGCTCGTGCGGCCTCGCTGACTGTCGGTGGCCCTGGTGACCCGCGGACCTCGGTCCTCGGTGGTCCGGCTCGGCGGCGGCAGTTCTCGGCAGCCGGCGGTTCACACGATGCCCTCCGCCTGATGCCCCTCGGAGCGGACGCTCCAGATCAGAGGCACGACCCGTCCGGAGCTGTGCTGGTGCCGCCGGCGGCCCGGCCGCATCCAGCTCGTGAGGAGCAGCTTGTGCAGCCGAGAATCACATGAACCGTAGTCGTGCTGAAGCCAATCAGCGTGAGGGCTCATTAGCGCCGGCCAACCGAACACGGCTAATGAGGCCACTGCAGAACGCCCCTCTAATTGTCTCTAAATATTTGATTTATCAAGATGAGGAGCTTATTATCGATTCGGCCGGGTCGGCAGAGGGCGCATAAATCGCCGCCAATGTCGGCCCAGGCGGGCTAATGGGAGCCGGGCGCGGGGCCGGTCAAATTGGACCGCTCGCACCACGCCGCCGCTTTTATCGCCTTCATTGCCTTCATTGGGCGCAGGGGTTGGTCCACGCTGTATTCGCCGCGTCATGCTGTTCGCAAACTTTGTCCGGCCAACGTGCCGACTCATGCTCCTTTGAACATCTTCATTGGTGCTCGTTTCTGTGTCGGAGGCATTGAAGTCTCGCGGAGACTGCGACGCGGCGCGGCTGGGCGGCGACTAGCTCCGCCTTCGACTGACTTCCCCCCTTCCCCCCCAGGGCGCAACTGTGAGGTGAACATCAACGAGTGCGAGCCGAGCCCGTGTCTGAACGACGGCGAGTGCGTCGACCTGATCGCCGGCTACCGCTGCATCTGCCCAGTCGGCTACACCGGGGACCGATGCGAGGTGAGTGACGCCCGCTGTAGCCTCCGCCAAACTCCAGAGTTCTCCACTGAGCTCCTCATGGCCGAGAGCTCGGCGGCTTGACACCTGATATACGTCATTTACATAAAATATGAGCCGCTCAGCAGTTACCAGCAGTGAGACCCAAACACGTTCGGCGTTAGTCCATGACACAGTGGCGTGTCAAACAGTGACCAAAGCGGGTGACAGTCCGGCGCCATATGCACACATGATCGCTCCCACTGACAGCATTTAGACGGCAAAGGCAGTGGTAGCCGTCATCGGCGGCCAGTGGAACATGCATGCAGCTCATTTCGATCTCAATATGCGCATACAGCGGCGGTGTGCTGCCAGTCTGTCGGCCTGTCGCGTGTGTTGTCCAGCGGGGCCGGCCGGGCGGCTCCTATCTCCCCGCTCCTGTCTGCAGCCCCGGACCCGCTCACCCGGCTCATGTAAATGCTTATTGAGATCACACTCGGATGAGGGACGTTCCCAGAAGGGCTTCTGATCGGGGGGCGATGTGGCTGTCAGTGGGCTGTCCCCGGCTGGACAGTAGCCACTGGCGACCTCGGCAGCCGTGCCGGTCGCTGGTGAACTGATAGACCTGTCAGCCGGCCGACCTAACACAAATGTGCGGATTAGTGGTGCAGGTGGCGGCCCCGGCCGGCGCTGGGCCGGTCCGGCTACGACCGACCCTCCCGGTCGGTAATGAAGAGAGCGACTTGGCCAGTCGATCTGCGCCATGCAAATGAGCCGGTCGGCAGCCAGCCGTTGGCTCGTTCGTAGTCAAAACGGACGATGATTGGTCGGATCGCGGCTGGCCCCGCCCACTTCCCGCCCCGACCCGACGGCCAGCCCAGCTATATACTCCACATGATTGTTGCCTAATTGCAGTCTGCAGTCTAATTTAATGGCGTTCCTATTTCCCAGATAAGTTTTCGAATCAATCGCCGCTGCAAAATGGCGGCGCGGCCGTCGGTCGGTAGGTACAGAGGTCCGACTGAGGTCATTTTTCGGCCGAGCCAGCCACGCAGACCCTTAGCGGCTGCGGTCAGCCGAGGTGCGCGGTCACCGCTGATGGTGCGGCCTGCTCCCAGGAAATGCCACCGCCGGCAGGAGATAGAGTGCAGGGGAGAGAGAGAGAGAGTGGGGAGGAATCGGACAGCACGTAGACGGAGCGGCGGCGGCGGCCCTAAATTCCGGCTAATAACACAGCGCTGCTATCTCAGAGACCGCCGCCGCTAACGATGCAGCCGCAATCTGAAACTTCCTATCAGTTTAACTGGTGGGAAGCTCGATTAGAAGTGTGATAAAATACGGCATCTGATCTCACGCCATCAACGCTTTTGTTCAGCTTCTCTTTCCTCATAGTCAAATAGACAAACTGAGCTAAAAACTAGGCTCGAGGTTGCGCTCGTAATAACAAAGCCCTTAGCCACCACCATCCCGGCGTCCACTCCAAGCCGCTGAACAAAAGACTCCCGCCGGCACGGCTCGGCGACATTACAAAATGGCGGCGCTGACTGTCGCCGTCTTCTGCTTTTCAGACCGACATGGACCTGTGCAACCCGAACCCGTGCGAAAACGACGCCCGCTGCTACAACAACAACAGCGACTACTACTGCCAGTGTCCGGACGACCTGCACGGCAAGAACTGCAGCGAGACTAAGGCCATGTGCCTGGGTCCGCAGTGCAACGGTGAGTCCTCGGGTCCGGGGCTGTCCCCACCCGACTGCCGGTCTGACCTCTACCCGACCCCTCAATCACTGGGCAGTCCTGGTCCCCAATCTTCAACCGCAACACGCCTCCATCATGAAGACGGACAGGACGGGCAATATAGTCGGACGGGACGGGCGATGCATTCGGACAGGACGGGTGATACAGACAGACATAGGAGACGGACGGACGGATTGAGACCTCTGCCTATCGGCCTCAGCCAGTGGCGGTAATTTTCCGTCCGTCGCGCTCAATTGGAGATAATGTTGTCTGCAGGACGGCTGGGGCCGGGCGGCCGGCGCGGCTCTCACCTCGCCGCCACCGCCGCCGTCTGCACGGTGGCCGCCGAGCCGACACCTCGCCGCAGAACAAATGAACCCAGCGCACGCCAGACACACGACTATTTATTGATACCGGATATGCAATTGTATGGTAATGGGCAGTTTTTGCACAGCGTCCAGCGATCTTGTCAACAGAGAGGGCCGCTCCCGGCCCCGGCGGTGGTCCGACATCCTCTGCAGCGAGGAGTCTGTCCTGACGGCTGACCACTGCATAGCCCGACGCTCCGTCCAGACATGACCGGTCCGGAGCTGTATTTATTCGGGCCCGGCCGGAGGGCTGAACCAGACCCGGGCCACCGCCGGGTCACGTACGCCGTCGGTATGATTTAGTCGCGTGCTGGCCCGCTCAGGTCGCACGATAACCCACGCGACACGCGCATTTGTCGCCGCGCCACCGCCGTGCCGTTTTTGCCGCGCGGCTCGCGCCACGATTGTGGGCGATAGCAGCACGGCGTCGTGAAGAGGACCCGCGTGTGCTGCATTCCGCGAGGAGCTCAGTTCGCCGCAGACCTGACAGATTCGTCATCTCGCGCTGTGTCCGACGCTCGGGCGACTCGGTGCCTGGAGCTTCCGACGTTGGTGGGCCCTCCCTGCCGCGGTCGACCGTTGGCAGAGTACTCATACCAGTCCGTTGGTACCGTTTGTTCGGTTGGAACGCGACGCGCACGTCTTTCCAGCCAGAGGAAGGCGGGCGACATTGCTGGCGCGTCGGAAATGACGGCGTTTCCGGCGCGACCACCCGCTGCAGATGTCTCGGCCGCGCCGAATGCTGCCGGTAGTGACCAACTGTATTATACGACTAATTTACGGCAATAGCGCGACGGTTTTATCGTGAATTGTAAGTGGTTAATTGCTCTGAGCAGCGGTGCCGTGGCCTTGACGGAGGAATCTTCCTCTCTAATCCCGCGCAGAGCGAGCTGTGGTACCGCAGTCCGGTGCAGTCATCCGCACTGAAATGCTCGGCAGTTCGACCGTCTAGACGGCGGCATGCCTGCCATTCGTACCTCATGCCGGTGGTAATTGATCAAGTGACATTCTACGTAATTATAATGTCTTAATTACATACAACATTGCGTGAACGTGAACAGTTGTCGATTTTTGTCAAACATTTTTGCTGCAACAGCAATAACTGGTTTGTGTGTGTCATATTAATTAACGGTTCGCCATATATATTATCCTCACTTCTTAAAAATGTGCATTAACATTGTTCAGAATTATCTTATCGACTTCTCTTTTCACGGCATATACATTGACTAATGACTAGAACAGTTTAACTCATCCAACACACTGTTTATTCAGTTATACCATGTGCCCCGTATGACCTGAATCTGCCCCTGCCTGACCCCGTCTGACCCCGTCTGATACCGTCTGACCCCCGTCTGACCCGTCTGGTCCGTCTGACCCGTCTGGCCCGTCTGACCCGTCTGGCCCGTCTGACCCCGTCTGACCTGCATCTCTCCCGGCTATTCACAGTGGACAGCTGCATGATCGCGCCGGTCGGGCTCAGTTCGCAGGCCAAGTTCGTCACCATCTGTGGCGAGCACGGCCGCTGCATCTCCGGGCCCGGCGGGCAGTTCAGCTGCGCCTGCGACCCCGGCTACACCGGCCGCCACTGCCACCAGAGTGAGTACCCCCCCCCCCATCAGTCGGCCACTCCATCCCCCCCCCCCCTACCCCCTCACAGCCGGCCGGTTAACGTTCAACTCCCGGCCGAGCGGCTGCTTATGAATTGATCAAAGCTCGGCTTCCGGCACGGCGGTGTGCTGTGTGCGAGGCGATATTGACCCATCGGACGATTTCGTAATGGACTGCGATGCACCTGCACCCTGCAAACGCCTGCACTCTGCACGCAATGCCTTCTCCGGTCCATTGGAGGGAGCCGCTGGTCGAGCAGTGGCCAACACAGAGAGCCATCAGCATATTGTTTGTTTATGTCTCGGCACAAAGGATTGACACGGCCAGCTATTATCGTCCTGTTTGTGTAAATCGCGGCACAAACTAATGCACCCTGCTGACGGAGGCGCGGGCTGTGCGGAGTTTGAGATTGCCGGCCGGTATCGGTCGATCAGCAGCTCTGGGAATGGCACAGTGAGTGATACTGCGCCGTTCATGCTCCGCCGACTCGCTGGGCAGCCGTGACGTCATCCATGTGACGTCACACTGCGATTGGCGGCCATTTCGGCGGCGGTATCTGGCCGGCGATCAGGTCCGCCTGGCCGCAAGGCGGTATCGGACCTGTCAGTGCCGGTCACCGGTAACTATCGTCATCATAGCCGCGCAAGGCGCCGATCACCACACAACACAGCGGCTCTTTGGGCGCCGATAATCGAGCAGTTCGGGTGCCCTAAAACCCCAAACTGCCACCTCCACGCCCGGTCCGACCCTGCGGGACTCCGGGTCGGTCCGGGCCCTGTCACAGGTTGCCGACGGTCCGCTTCCGTCACTGGGTGGTGGCCCGATGGGCTGACGTCATGGCACGGATGAGTGACGTCACGGCATCGCGATGACGTCAGTCGGGGAGCCTGGGAACGCGGCGGTGCTCTGGAATCAGCTGCCCCTGGACCTGCCACAGCTCTGGGATCAGCTGCCTCTGGACCTCACCCCCTGGTGCCGCCCCCGCACCGGTGGTTTAAATCGACCGGTTCAGCACTGGCCCAGATCAGTTGGCAGCAGAACGCTCTAACCCGACACCGGGGCTTTCTCTGAGAGCCGTGCGATCCAGCCCAGGTCACCGAGCGGTCAGCAGGGGTGGTCTGCGGCGGCGGGCGGGCGGGCTCGGGTCGGGCGCGGGCCACCGTGGCGTGTTGGCACGTCAGACCGATGGTGTCAGCCCGGCCAGGTGTGCCCGCCGAGTCGGCACAGCTGTGCTCCCCGACCCAGCGGCATGCCCCGGTGATGGTGGCCGATGACTGATGACTGATGACGGCGCTCTCTTCTGCTGAGCGGTCAGCCGCGGCCTGCGGTCATCCGGCCCGGTGTCGCTGGACTCTGTGTCTGTGTCGCACGATAGCCGTCCTGCCAGCCGGGTGACCGGCTCTGTCCGACCGACCGGTCTGCCTGCCGGCCTGCAACATCGACCACCCGGTCCTATGTCTACACCAGAACACCGACTGAGGCCTGCTCTGCTAACGAGACTGCCCGCGGCGGCAGACGCAACCGACCGACCGGGATCGCCGCCAGATCTCCGCGCCTGATTGGCGTCGCACTGGCGCGTTGCGTCACATCTGTCGCCGAGTTGTTTGTCACGTGTTGCGGCGCGGCTGTGGCCGCCGGAGGAAGACGCTCCGCGCAGCGATCATATCGGCCGACCGGCCAGTTCTGGCTGAGGCGCGGGCCGGTTGTATCGGCGGGTTAACAGGCGTCAGTCATTCGTCAGTCAAAGAAACACACATAAACAAGCAAACAAACACACACAAACACACACATATATACATTGACCTGGGCTGCAACCGGGCCGGCAGTGGGCCACCCCTATGGCGAACACCTCTATCACTTCCATGAGGAGCTGAACAACCTCCGTCACCGCTGCCGCGGATCACTTCGGTCGGCGTGCAGGGCCGGCCCGCCCGCCGACCCGATAACAGCTCCCGCCGCCCATAACAATAGCCGGGGCCAATAAAGCCGCCGTCGGTCCGGGAGGCTTCTGATTCAGTCATAAAGCAGGCGCATAGGGCTGCCGCCCCCCGCCGGTCGCAGCGGGCGCCGGCTGCAACCTGGCCCGCTCACGGCTAATTGCCGCCGCGGAGCGGAGAGCTTCGTTAGGCCGCTCGGAGCTTCTGACCGTGGGAGAGACGGTGGTCGGCGCGGTGGCCGGCGCGGCAGCTCGGCCGGCTCCATGCCCGGCGCTGTTTTATGGACGCAGCCGCCGCTCGGCCGCCGATAAGGCCAACAACTCAATCGGCAGAGTGGGCTGTCTGCAGGCGGTGCCAGCGTGTTGCCGACACGGACCGATTGACATGGCCGAGATGGCCGGGCCGATAGTCTCGCGGCGACCGGCGGCGGCGGCCGCGGGAGATGCCACCGTCGTGAGATCGAACCCAATTAGCGGCCGCTGGAGAGGCGTTTTTGGTGCGGCGGGAATGTCGCCGCATCGCTCGATAATTGGCGCACATGCCGCGCGCACTGGCCAAAGTGTCCGCACGACGGCGGCGTTTTAATGACGAAACGGGCGACATGGCTGTCGGGTCGACCGGGCTGTTGAGTGCTGATGGCTCTCTGGCAGCTCGCTCACGTCAGACTTCGAGCCGAACCGGCTGCCGGACGCCGAGCGGCGCGCTGGCCACCTATACGGAGCCGGTGCTGGGCCGAGCTCCTCCGGCACATCGCGGCCCAGCGCCTGCTGATCTAACCGGCCAGCAAGGCCAGCGGCTGTTGATCTAACCGTCCAGCTCGACCTGCGCCTGCTGATCCAATCTGGTCGCCGACAGCCAGACAGGTGCTGTCATCGTAAGTGCTCATGTCGTCGGGCGGAAAATATAGCACCTGTCTGTTTTCAACAATTGACGCTGCCAGAGCCACCGCGCAACAGTGAAAGCGCACGGAAAGACGACACCGCCGACGGCGAGGTCGCTCGTCGGCATCGCGTGCTCCCAGGCGTTGGAGCCGTGATGCAGGCGGCTCCAGCGGCGTCATGCTTCTGGCACTGAGCTCCGCTGCCCTGCCCTCCAGTCAGTCCAGGGCTGGCCTGGACATGGACAGGGCTGAGTCCGGTCCCCGGCTGACCTGGCCGTCTTCTCAACTTCTGGTGTAATCGATCCGGTGTCCAAACCGACTGGCTGGTACTGTGGTTTTCGTGTTTGTGTCGGATAAAACTGTTCCAAGAACCGTTTGTAGCCTTCTCGATGCCAACTGTCAGCTGACCGTGTCCACCGTTCTGTTCCAGACATCAACGACTGCAGCAGCGCCCCGTGCCACAACGGCGCCACCTGCATTGACGGCATCAACAGCTTCACCTGCATCTGCCCGCTGGGCTGGGAGGGGCCGCTCTGCAACACCAGTGAGTACCTGTCCCGCCTAGCGGCGGCGCGTCTGATTGTTGACTGACTGTGTGTCTGTGTCCCGGGTGTCACCGACTGGGCCTCTCTCTCGCCATTTAGAAGGGAGGAGACCTTAGTGTTGTCCACGGAGCAGGCCTTCACGGACCCCGCGGGCTCGGTGGTCGTCAGGTAGCTCGGGGAGAGTAGCGAGCCGTCCGTCGCGCCCTGCTCTGCCCAGCCGGGATGGGCCACCGCTCGGCCCGTCCGCCGTCCAGCCCTTATGCAATGCGGACCAACTGGTTTGACGGGCTTCTTTATCTCTCAGTACGCCGCGTTTCCCACGCGATAACTTTCCATTCCCATACAACACTTGGGGGTGGCGATGGCAGCGGCAGGCCAGCCAGTGCTGTCGACCTGCCATTGTGGCTCTGCGCAGAGCAGGCCTCTGGCGCCGCGTGCTGGCGCTCGACCGGCTGTTGAGCTCACCTTTGACCCGGCGCGAGCCACCTAGGATGTGTCGGTCACGGTGGCCACCACCGACCGTCAGGTTTTGGCTGATGCTGGAGGATTGGGCGGCTCCGCACCACCCTGGCAGCGCCGCGCTACTATAAGGATGGGTGGTGGGTTTACTCCAATGGTGGATCGATTGGGAATATATGGACCGTATATGGACCGTATAAGTGTGTGCATTCAATGCACGCAATGCTTGTCCTCGAGAAAAAGTACAGTGATTCTGATTTGGTTCCGCACGAAAAAGGAACGCCTATCGCATACACTTGTTCTATTACCAAAGATATTAGCTTTCCAGCCCAGATGCAAGCCTGTTTGGTCTACCGCATCATTTCACTGTAATAACCTTTTGTCACCACCTGTTATCGGACCTGATACTGTCACGTGCTAACCCGTGCGGCCACCTGCTAACCCGTGTCTCCTTCCGCAGACAAGAACGAGTGCGAGCCGAACCCGTGCCGCCACAACGGCACGTGCGTCGACGCCGTGGCCGACTACGCGTGCGACTGTCCGGACAGCCGCAAGGGCAAGCGGTGCCACCTGACCGAGTCGCACTGCGACCGCACCACGTGCCTGAACGGCGGCACGTGCCGCGACCTGGGCTCCACCTTCCTCTGCCACTGCACGACCGAGTGGGAGGGCACCGTGTGCCAGCTGAGGAAGAGCCCCGCCTGCAGCGCCAACCCCTGCCTCAACCTGGCCACCTGCGTCAACACGGGTGACACCTACTCCTGCATCTGCCGCGAGGGCTTCGAGGGCCGCCGCTGCGAGCACGACATCAACGACTGCAACCCGCACCCGTGTTACAACGGCGGCAGTTGTGTGGACGGCGTCAACTTCTTCACGTGCGTGTGTCCGCGTGGCTTCCTCGGGCCGGACTGCCGCATCAACGTCGACGAGTGCGCCAGCAGCCCGTGCACGTTCGGCAGTACGTGTGTGGACGCCGTCGGCGGCTTCACCTGCATCTGCCCGCCCGGCAGAGGTGGCTCAACGTGCTCGGAAGGTGGGTGGGCGCCGTCAGCAGAAACATGGCCAGGTCGTCTGGCGGAGACCAATGCCATCCTAATGTCATTAGTACGTTATCAATGTGTTAAGTCATAAGTTGGGATAAGAGCGAACGGGGAGATGCGTTGACTTTAAACGAGTGCTCATCTGCCTCAGTGCGATACGTAATGTCTTTGTTTTTGTTTGATGTTTCGCTCTCCAAATACTTGCAGTCTTATAGTATGGCGGAAGCATCACATTATTCCCTAACAACTCTAATGTTCCCGTCATTTGCTTGCCCCTCCCCTGACCTCTCTGACCGTGTGTGTGTCTCATCCGGCAGTGGTGGACCGGCCCGCCTCCGGCGCCGCGTGTCACTGGCGCGGCTCGGAGTACGCCGACGGACACACGTGGCAGAACTCGTGCAACACGTGCCGCTGTCAGAACGGGCTCGTCACGTGCACCAAGCTGTGGTGCGGCGCCCGCAACTGCATCGAGCGCGTCAACGACGTACTGAAGCTGACCGAGTGCGGCGCCGGACAGGTGAGCCTTGACTCGTCTCTTGGCTGTCCCCCGGCTGTCCCTCTGCCGTCCCCCGGCCGTCCCTCGGCCGTCCCTCCCCGGCCGCCGACACTGCAGGAGTGTCCTCCTCAGCTGTCGTGTCTGCATTATGGCCAGCCGACGCGAAAACGACGCTGTAAATATTCATGAGCGAGCATTATGTCCGGTGCAGGCGGCGGCGGCGGCTGCCGGACAGCCGGACAGCCGGACGATTGTTGTGCGGGTCGACTGTCCTCCCCCGCAGTTCAGCCGAGCGGCGCTTCATCATACTGCCCGCCGGCCGCCCGGCCGACATCCTTCCCGGGGCGAACTCTAATTCTGCTTCAGATTACTCACTCGGCCTCCTATAGTGGGATCACGACCCTACGCGGTGGTTTATAATTAAATGTGGGTGCGATGTGTGGTCCGGATCTGACTCGGTCCTCCTGGTCTGTTCTCTGTTATACCAATGAAAGTGACGTCACTGTGACGCCGTGTGATGTGTGATGCGTGATGTGTGGTCCGGCTCTGACCTGATCTCGTCCCCGTCGCCAGGTGTGCGTGCCAGCACCGAGTGAGAGCTGCCTGGCGCCGCCGTGCGCGCACCATGGCGAGTGTCGCAAGCTCGGCGTCGGGAAGACGGTCAACCCGCCCATCAGCCCGGCGCCGACCAGCTGCTGGCCGAACCAGGCGTACCTCAGCACGTCCTGCGCCAAGCTGAGCGTGCGCCTGGAGTCGGCACAGCTGGCGGCCGGCACCACGGTGGAGGCGGTGTGCGCCCAGCTGCGCCGCCTCCTGGTCGAGCAGGCAGCCGACTCGCTCACCGGCGAGGCGCTGGTCGTGATGTGCGACCTGGCCGAGGGCGACCGCGGCGCCATCGCCGTCACAGTGGTGAGTATATGACCAGATTGGGGCAGGGAGGGTGCAGAACAGGGAGGCATTCCCGGAGAATGCTCGAACGGATCGACTTATCACGAGACGTTGCATGAGTTGCCGCCGTGGCTTGTTGTGGTTCGCTTGATATGTATGTGTCAGGGTTGTAGGCTGTTGAGTGGCAGTGATAGATGTCGACAGTCGACACCGTGATTCATTTGGCAGCTCTGAGGACAATGCTGGCTGATGGGCCGCGCGGCGTGAGGTGTTCGGGTTTGCCGGGTTGTAGCTATTTGAGGGGCAGATCACTGTGGTCCGACGACTGGTATGTGGGCCACTGCGGTGTGTTTGCCACCGAGGTCCATACACCATGGCGCGGGTGGCCGGTGGCGGGGTGGGGTGACCGCGGTATGCCATTCCCGTCCGCTGCTGCCCCGCCGGCGGCGCGGTGAGCGATGACGCGTCTGACCTGTCCTCCCGCTCTGTCTGTCCACAGTCGACGCCCCGGTCGGCCGGCGTCTCCGCCATCAGTCCTCTGGTGACGGAGACGGCTCAGCGACTCGGCGAGCTGCTGCGGGCCGGCCGCGGCTCTCTGCCGGTGGCCGCCGCCGTCACAGAGGTCCATACAGAGACTACGGAACAGGAGGCCCCGGCCGGCAGCGGCCCGCTGATGGCCGTCGTCCTGACGCTGATCGCCGTCGGCACGCTGGCCGCCTGCCTGCTGCTGCTCGCCTGGCAGCAGCGCCGCCGCGCGCGCCGACTCCGCGAGGACCAGCTGCGCAAGGAGGAGAACTGCAACAACGTGCAGAACGAGAAGAACCTGCGCCGCTACCGGAACCGTCTGGACGCCGCCGACAGCGACGCGTGTCGCGCCGGCTGCACCAGCGACGCCTGCCGGGACGGCTACAAGCTGAAGGAGCTTGACGCTCCGCCGGGCGGCGCCACTGCCGCGCCGGCCAAGCGCAGAGACTCGCTGGAGCCGTGCGAGTCGCCGTTCGACTCGCCGCGACTCGAGAAGCCGGCGCTCTATAAGCCGGTGAATGTGAACAATCTGGCGCCGCCGCGGGGCGCCGGGCCCTCCAAGGAGATCAACAAGGAGATCTTGCGTGGCGCGGCGCTGCGCCAGTCAGCGCTGAGCAGGACACTGCGAGAGGACTCGCCAGAGTTCCACGAAGTGCTAGTGTGATGCGGCGCGCTGATGCGGCAGTCCGGCGGCCGGCGGCGGCAAGCCTGAACCCGAGACTAGTGCAATGCCGGCGCGCGCGGGCCGTTTTGTTGCGTTTATCGTTTTGGACATCGGTTCACGAGCTTACCCCAGAGCGATGTAGGTATATTTTATTGTTGACGACTGTCGGCTCGGTTTTATTCACGGACAAAATGTGGTTTAGGCGTGTTCGGTGTCCTGTTTTGAGACCAGTTGACTCTCTGTCGGTAGACTTGTTGTGCAGGTTGTCTACTCCACCAGTGGATTTTGGGGCGCGGTTGTGAGTTGTGACGATAGCGCCGGTCCCGGTCGGAAGAGCCGGGACTGCGAGGAGCTGTGATGATTTTATACGCATTTCGCACCTGTGTGACATATATATCTCATTCGCCATCACTGTAAGCTGTACGATAGATTGTGTAGCGGACGTTGATCCTCACTGGTGTTGCCATATGTTCGTCCTTGATGTATGCGTGTGCTTGTGATCTCTCGCGGGCAGTGTATGTGTGGGCGACGGGGGTGGGTTAGGGGAGGGGGGGGGGGATGAATTTTGTGGTCTCTGCCAGGCGGTGTCCCGTCCCTTCACGTGGACTGTCGGCCACGGGGCGCCCATGGTGTCCTGTGCGCCGCGGCTCTCCGCCCTGGCCATGGATCGCCACAGCAGCAGCGGCGGCGGGCCTCCGTCCGCACAATGGGACCGATGAACCAGTGACAAGGCAGCTTCGGGAGGCAGACTCACCGACGTTGCCAACTATTTAATATTGGTGTCATTGGATGCTGAATGTCCGCTGTACAGGAAATACACATTACGTGCATTAGCATTGCGGGAAGTGTTCCTTTGCCTGTGGCCAATACTTGCAGATGGGCGGGACAGGGTAGAAGTGGAGAAAGCATGGCATTGTACACCATGTATCCACCGTCAACAGAGAAGCTGGACGGCACTACGAAAAAGGTGAAGGGAAGGTCAGAGTTTGATAATTTCATGGCGTGATCAGAGAAAAGCTAGATGTCAGTTCGGAGCAATGTTTGCCATGGCCGGACCTGCCATGGGAGGCTGACTTGATCATATTCCGTAACGTAAGCGTTACTTACAGAGCATCGCCACCGCTAACGTTGGGTAGCGTTCACAAAATGATAAGGTTACCTTTCAGCCTGCCGGTATATACGTGCCCCGCAGATGGCGGTTGCGCTGTAGGTAACCATCTATCATCCAACTGCGGCCAAGCGCATCGACGGATACCCGGCGACAAGGGCGCTACGCGCAGCGCTACTGGTGAACTACTAGTTAGCCATCCGTGCTAGAGGGTGCGCATGTTAACGGCTATTATAGCCGAACGAACCCGACATCCCGAGGCGAAACAAGGCCCCAGGGGGGGGGGGGGGGGTTGGAGGAGCGGCTTAATACTCTCTGGAGGCCCGGTGGGTCCT
>JARFNZ010143279.1:0-18420 GCA_031763405.1 Balanus nubilus
ACTCAAAGTCAATCGACTCAATCACTTAACTTGCAAAAATGAATCGACTCAATCACCAATCGACTCATATCAGAAATTAATCCAATCAATTCAATCAGTTTTCGCAAAAAAATGAATCGATTCCCAGGTTTCGAATCAATCGACTTGATTGGTATACAAGTCTGCTTAGGATAATGTTAAAATCCAATAGAATTGGGCCTGTGAGACGCGTATCACCGGATTGGATGCTCATGTACTGCATACCTACCTGCTGCATACTGCATATTGCACACTACGCAAGCTACGACATCACATAGGTACGGTTCACAGTTTGCACAATCAAAAGTTCAAGTGCGACATTCACCATACAATTATACAGTGCAAAAATCGCCTAATCTACTTTTTGCAATGTATAAATCACACCTCACTTTGGATTCATATAACATTGACAAATTATGCATAGGACGCTCGTTAATCGTTTGCTAAAATTGCTAAAAATAAAAGGTCGTGCAAGCATGATAATTGCTAAAATAACTTCCGATTCTGATGGCATCATTCATGCAAAGAAAATCAAAATTATAACACGAAACGAACAAAGAAAATCAGGTAAGGTCATTTTTTATCAAACACTATTCATGGCGGCAGACATTCCATCACTTCTTTGGTGTTTGACGAAACATTTCACATGTTTTTATTAGGTGTTTACATGTCATGACATAAGTATATGAATACCTACTCGTACAATGAATTCAGGCGTTCACAGATGTCAGATAATTCTTAAAATTTGTCAATTAAATCAATGAGCATGGGAAGCCGTTTTATGACTCAAGCCCACATGTTATTAAACATTCTGATAACTTGACAAGTTCTTCATCGCTGAACTATGTGGGATGACGAATACAAGCGATATGACGATTATATGTGGGGAATAATAAGCTACAGTAGGTAGCAAGACTGGTTAATGACATTTCATAGATACTGATCAGGTTTGGTTCCGAATAAAACGAATCTGTAATATGTTATTTGAATAAAGCCTATGTTGATTTTGACGTTTTATTTATATCAGTTTTAATATAAATAAAACTATGAACACAAAGTATAGTTATTTCGGTTCAGCTAAGTATCAGCAAAAAATCAGTACACTCAAGATCGGTTTTATTCATATAGTTACTCTCATATACAGCACTGGACTGTAGAGCTGAAGATTCGTGCTCAAAGTTCTCGGAAAATAAGCCTCGGCTGACGGCAAGTCAGTCAAATGTTTAACAACTACCACAGTATAGTAACCACGGCAACGTAGAAAATGACCGTGAAGACTTATCATATTTTGTTTACAACTCCCTCCTCGGTCCCCAATCGTTTTCAAAATTTGACACCGCTGTCAAGAAAGCAACCAAGAAGGGTAAAATATATCTATGGTCTGGTGTAAATACACATTCATTTGTTTGTCTTCGGCCAAAGTTCGATAATTATTCGGCGGAAAATTCAACACTTCGTCGTTGAGCATAACACATCGATAAATTTCACCACAGACCGTCCAATCTGCAAAACATTTTGGAGACGAGTTCGTCAGTGCTCATCGTAAATTCGTCATTGTGCATTTCTTTCGGCATTTTCAAAACTGTTTGCCTAAACAGATATTGGTTTCGTTACATTCATTCCAATAGGAAAACACAATGCCGATCCCATGAGAAGTTCTGCTCAATGGCGAACTCAAGCTCGATGTTGGTGATTGGTTTTGAAGATCGGCCAATTGCTCTGCATCATCTGCGAGGAGAGGTTCTGAGTTTTGCTCCCGAGTTGAAACAGTTTTGACGATTGGTAAGGCTCCATTGAAAGAAGTGTAATATTAAGTTGATTTATGAAAATTATTTCGATATGCCTACATATATTTTATTTACATTGTAATGTTCAAATCAATACAATACGATGCGTAGATCCTGTGAATCATTTGCATTTATCCAGTTTGCATCTTCTCTTGATATATGACGTCATCCATATCAGCTGATCTGCGTCTATAAAAATAACAACCGTCACCATCAGTTTCTTTGTCGTTAGAACTCGGTCGGCGAGATTATTGTTTTTTAGTCGCGATTGTTTTTTCCTTAGTCCAGTTTTTTCCTGTTTGCGGCGATTATTTGTTTTGTGGTAAAATGACCTCTGACTTAATTTGTAAGTTTTCCAGGTTGGGGCAGCAATATTACGAAAATAAAAGCTAAGTAAAAGGCATACGGCAAGCAAGTCGATGATGACATAATTGACTTACTGAGTTTCAACTGTTGATGAAAGTGTGTTGATGTTTTCCCTAGTGGCTATTCGAAACAGGGGTGGAAAATAAGGGGTTTTGGATGCGCACAAACTCCCCCTGAGCACACAAGTACGCCTCTTCACTGCCAACAGCACCCCTCGGATTGAGAAGAAAACGTTGATAAAACCTTTAAAACCAATATCATGGGACTGTCATAACTGTCGTAGCGCTTAGTTACTACAGTTTAAGTTATCTATGCCTATAAATATGCAATGTTTCAAATTAGTATTACTAAGTCATCTTGGTAAATGTGTGAATACAGATATACGAAATCCCTCACTCAATCTTGGGCTGAACCTCACCGTTGGAAAAGCACCCACCCCGACATTTCGACATTTCATTTACCCATGATTGGAGGTAGTCGTAGACCCTCTAATTCCCTTCCTCGCCTTCAGTTATTTTTTCTGCCTTGACCAAGCAATTACTGGCTGATCCAGAGCATCACATATGGAACACAATTTGATGACGAATTAGGAAAATGCTCGACAATATGATTGAATTTGTTTCCTCTTATGACTGTTCAAAAGTAACTTTCCGCATTTAAGTTGCCCATTTTTAACCAGACACTATTTTAACAGCTTTTGACCGATTCCGATCCTTAGTGGGCATGACCGGTTACACCCCAGGACCGCCCTTGAATCAAGTTGTTTTGTTGCTGAAGCCTGTCTAATGGCTCACATCCTTCTCGAGCTTATGACTGCATTTTATAAATGTGTAACCAAAAAATGTAGCATATAACCAGTGTTGTATAACTCGGACCGTGCATTCGCGTCAGATGACCTAGATCGTTCGGACTCGCTGAACGAGGTATTTGACGCCGAGTTCACCGATCCATGCATGCGTAGCTTCCCTGATGTACCTACCGGCCTACCCGATCGAGGCAATAAGTTTGCTGTATGTCCCTGAGGAAGCCGACGCACGAGCAAATGTACCATTCCTCTGACGTGGAAGGCTTACAACTAATGGTTCCGAGTACGCTGACGTGTTAATTGTCCCGCTGACAAAAATATGTAACCTCTCGGTAGTGTCTGGTGTTTTCCCGGAGAGATCGGGGCAGGTAAACATTATGCCATTGTACAAGAAAGACAACGGAAAAGAACCTTCAGATTACATATATGTCTCCCTGCTTCCTCTCTTCAGGAAGATATAAGAGCGCGTCGTGTTTGCTGAGCTGTTCCGTTATGTATCGCCCGTTTTGAGCCCACAACAGCATGTTTGGCGTTCGTGCAACACGAACCTTAGTGTTTGTCTGGGGTATGCTGGGAGGCAAGTGAGAGGCCATATCGGACGGATACCAGACGGATGTCATTTACGCTAATTATTAGTCCGCTTTTCAGAGTGAAACCCGTGCCTCTCATTCACCAGCTAAAACCATTTGAAGAAGCTCGCATTGAATTAGTTCGTCTCGTATCTTTCCGATAGACGTCAGAGAGTCATCGTGAACGGAAAAGCTTCCCATTGGAAACCAGTGACCTCCGGTGTTCCACAAGGTTCACTTTTGGCTCTCCTCCTCTTTTCGATGTTCATTAACGATTTATCCAGTGGTATTTAATCGGGATGTCTTATGTACGCCGATGAATGATGATGTCGAAATCTTTCGTCGCAAAATTACCTCCCGGGCTGACGGACTTCCGCTTCAGAGGGATCTTAACGAAATTGGACTCTCAGCTTTTGCTCAACTCTTTCCCCCCGCACGTGCCGCCTCGATCGACCCGCACCCTTACCCTTTTCGCCGTACCTCGAGCTCGTGTTAGAACGAATGAGTCTGGGATGTTCTGCAGGACCACGAAAAGCTATGCATGCTTTCTTGGCCAGCTTCGTAAACGCAGAAAACTTTAATGACAACCTTAGCCTTTTTAGAGCTCAGGTGCTCAGGTATATACGTTTTAGCTCTGCAGTCATCAGTAGGCCCATTATACCATTAATCTTCTATTTTTGTAGCTATTTTAGGTTAAGATATCTGCTTTAGTATACATTAATTCATCACTTCATCCACTTTTTGTCTCTTCTTTTTTCAGAATTAAATATATGCTGTGGTACGTGCTGTGTTTCGTGTATTTATCTTGTTTCACTTCGACTGTCAGTTAAGTATTGCTCTGTTGGCGATAAAATAAGATCAACAAAACAAGTTACATATGCTACACTGTGATTAACATCCATAAGATCGTTCGAATCGTGTCCATGGATACTAACGACACAGCCGCCCGTTGTTAAACCCTCCCCTTCGGTGCGTGTTTGGGCCAGGATGTGGCGACCTCCCACGCTCGCCATCTGTTGATCGTGTCACTTTAATTACATTAGCCAGTCGTTCGCTGAATTATTCCGAGCTTATCACTCCATACGGAACGCATGCGTAATGTGGGAGAGCTGCTGTGGGAGGGAGCGACAGGAGGGGTCGGAGAGAGCGGGGAGTGACTGGAAAGAGCGGAAAAGGACTGGACAGAGTGCGGAGGGGCTGGGTAGAGTGGAGAGAGCTTGAGTAGGGTAAGGAGGGACAAACAGAGAGGAGAGAGTCCTTACAGATCAGACAGTGGCTGGCAAGATCGGGTAAGAGTTGGGTAGAGCGAGGAGTGGCTGCGATGGGAAGAGCGAGGAGGCGGCTCTGGTAGAGCGGGGAGGACCACGTAAAGAGGGAGGGAGGGGTCTTAAAGAGCGAGGAAGCTGTTTAGAGCAGAGGGAGCCGGACAGGACGGGGAGTGCCCGACAGGGCGGGGAGTGCCCGGACAGGATGGGGAGTGCCGGACGAAGCGGGTAGAGCCCGGACAGGGCGGGGAGTGCCGGACAGAGCGGGGAGTGCCCGGACTGGGCGGGGAGTGCCGGACAGAGCGGGGAGTGCCGGACAGGACGAGGAGCAGCGACCCGGTGCCGGTGCCCGTATCGTTATCTTGTACCGGCCGCTGCCTGTGTTCTGTGTTTGCCTCTGAAAACCAGTCGATCAAACACGACTACACGCCGTTCCTGTCCGATTCACCGTGTAATTGGTCCCCGAGACATACAGACTATTAGCATCAAACACACTGACTGGGTGTTTTCATCAGAGCTCGGCTATAATTAATGCAAAACGGGGCACTTTTACCGGTTACTACGCCCGCACTAGCATTCCAGGGTACTTGGGTTGATTTTAATGTTTAAGTGTAATTTGATGAAATGGAGTTGTAATTTTGGACGATTTGGTTCCGGAATAAAGCGCGGCAATAAACATACCCTGGGAACGGAAAGTGACTTCGCCCGAGCTTCTGGTTAATATCCTTCTCTGCAATACACTATTACGACAATAATATCGAGGACAAATAGCTCAAGAACAATGTGAAAGACCCAAACAGGATATCAAATAATAACACTTAGGTACGTGAGGCTAATCCTATGAATGATTTCCGGAGGACGATTTAGTGTTTATTTAGTTGCACCGTCCTAAATTGTCCTCGTGTTTTGCCAGATGGTCCCTTGGCACCTGGTCCCTTGGCACTGTAAATTTCTGCAGAGCAAAGTCTCGAGGGTCAGGGGCTAATACAAATATTTACAGAGCTTCTCATTTGGCTTTTAAATATTTATAAAAAGTGTTTGTGACCACTGGCAGATCCAGGGGGGAGCATTAGGGGCAAATGCTTCCCAATCCGCCTGAAATCGGCGAAAATGTTCACATTTCCTGATCTAGAAGGAAATCTAAGCAACTTTGCTTAAGGCAAGTTTGTTTTTAAAACGTCTAGCAATGCGTAAGGAAGCGAAATCCGAAGAGTTTTCGGAGCTTCGTGAAACTTTGTTTTGGGTATGCCCCCCCCCCCCCAGTGCTAGAGACCGTCGTTCTGGATCCGGCAGTGCTTGTGGCCCATACAATGTAAGATGCACTACGATGGGTCATATGACACGACGAGGGGTCCTCCGCTGACAGTGCCGGGTATGAGTAGGAAAAGCCACACTTGGCCGCACGGGTCACTTGGTCGCCACCATGGTTACGCTTTCCGACAACCCTGAAGGAATGCATTTTAATCTGGCATCACCCTCATCCTTTGGACAGCCTGGAGCAAAAGCAACAAAATCTGTGCCTCGAGCAGTTTTCTTCATGACTGTAGAAACGTAAATTTTCACAAAAACGTGACTTTTGCCTTTATCCGAAAGTTTGCATGGTGGATAATATTTTAGTCGCATCACATTTCTAACAGTGTGGTGCGATGTGCATATTGGTAGTTCAAGCAACTGTGTGGCCTAAGTATTTGTTATTTCTTTTAGGTAACTTTTTGCGGGTATACAGACTATTTCTATTAAACAAAACTGCTACCGAGCGACTTAGCTGGTGCCCTTGGTGCTACTAGGCAACATACCGGGAAATACCCACTCCATGCCACCCCATCAAAGTGGCCCGCCCACCGCCAAGTCACCCCGGGATCGGGTCGTCTTGGCCGGTTAACAGGCCTGTAAAAATGCTTAATTACTACCAAAAACATATCCGACATCATGATATGCTTTATATAACTACCGAAAAAAAACAAATGCATGCGACACTTTTATCATTGGGCTGATTGGTGACAATTATTTTCAAATACACATGTTCTAAAAAAAAACACCAAATGGCCCAGGCCTCCTCTCCCCTACCCACCCTGGGTACGTCCCTGCCCGGCCTCCTCTCCCCTACCCACCCTGGGTACGTCCCTGCCCGGCCTCCGCTCCCCTAACCACCCTGGTGCTGTCACCTGGCGGCTGGAGGACCTGGAAGTCTGGATGACCTCATCCAGTGCTCGGTCCAGCTCCGTAACGTCCCTCTCGCTGGTTAGCAGGCGCGACTTCCCTCCCCCTTCGAGTTGGAGCTCAGCCCTGTCCACCCCTCCAGGAAGGCGATGTGATGTAAGATGATGTGAGACGTTGTTCTGCACGGTGACGACGCGCACGAGTCGGATGTCAGTACGGGGAGATACCACACAGGGAGACTACAAATGCTCCTCGACAGTCGGTGGCACGTGGCTTCAAAGCTGAATCCTTCTGTGGAAGTCATTTTCTGAAGTTCAGACGTGTCAGAAGATTCGGGAACACGAGTGACATTAAAATGACAGAGTTTTGTTTATCTACATGTTTTATATGCATGCGGTAGATTTATTGCTGTGCGTAGAGCGTCACATGAAATCTAAGACACAAAATGAGCGTGCATTTTAATCGAGATGTCATTACGATATGGCATAAACAATATCACGGCCATGCCCATTGTCGGATAAGTATGTGCGATAACTGCTAACATCACGGTCGTTCACTGCTGACGTCATGACATCATGAACGTAGCTGACATCCGGCCGGGGACTCCTGCTAACGTCTCCTGTCAGTCAGTACAGCAGATCGTGCCGGTCGTCATGTCCTCTCCCCTCCCTCCCTCCCCCTCTGCTCCCGTGCAGTCCGCGCTACCGTCGCACTCGCGCATCCTCCGAAACCTTCAGCTATGCGCGCTGGATCCCCGGCCCGCTGAACGGATCTCCGGACTCCGCCGAGCCCCGATAAAACGGCCACAAACACATGGAGGCCGCCTATCAGCACATCTGACCATTTTTCATCGGCATCTGATAGGCCCTATCTGAAGTTGCGACGCCAGAAAAACTCGTCGCGTCGCCGGTGGTCCGCTGCTACATAAAAATGATAGAATAATCAGGCTATAGACAATAATAGATGGCGATGTCGTGTGGACAGCGAGGCGGCGTCGGCGGCGGCGGCGGTACAGGACGCGACAGGACGCGACCCGAGGTCAGGACTGGACTGGACAGGATCTGGAGCTGGATACTATCTGACAGTAGTTGACAGGGGCTTATTTGAATACTTTAACCTAAAAGAAGCGTCCTTAATGGTTTGAATATGTGGACTGGAAAACGTTTCCGATGACCGTATGTGAAGATGAAGACGATGGAAGGGGTTGCGTCGCAATATGCTTAATATTGACCGATTTCGATAGAACATACGGTAAATAATAGAGATCTCGACACGTCCGTTGTACGGTGATTTAGTCTATGTTTTAGAGCTGAGAACCTCTGTGTTAACTGGAATATCTGTCTTGTCCACTTTGCTCTACCTCAATGGTACCATACGATATGATCAAAGAGTTTCGGCGGTCTCACTGGACATGCCTTTCGGTTCGCACCTATTCAGGTGTTTCCTGGGACCAACCCCCTCCCTGGTCGGTCACCATACCTGGTCAGGATGTGCCCGTGGGCGGCTGACTCTCCGCTGATTCTACACAGCTGCGAGTCAGTCGACTCCCGCCCTGGGAACACAGACCACTGCAATCACTGCTCAGCCTTGTCCATGATTTACAGCCCAGTGAGCCCGGCCCGCCGCCGCCAACACCAGAAGCCCTGGTGTCATTTACGGTGGACAGTTTACATCATTGCGCTCTTAATGGCACTATTTGCGGCTGTATTTTATACCAGTCCTCTTGTGCAGTTGGTCGCCACGGAGGGTGTCGCTCCCGAATTATATCTTTACCGCCGCGCATTACGACGAGGATTAACCTTTACGACGCGGTTCCTGAAAGGGAAACTGGACACGTTTGTGGACGAGGAAATCGCCCATGGCGCCGTGGTCGCTTAGGACGGGTCGTCAATCGAACTGCGACGGTGGTGGCTGCGTCAGGAGCGCCGCGCCGCGCCGCAATTGCCCCCGGCGCGCCGCAAACGCATCGTGACGCTCGTCACGTGCTGTGGAGGCTATCAGAGGAGGAACAGGGGCCGGAGAAGATGGCATGTGTCGTTAGCGGCTCAGTTAGGAGAAGGATTTTAGTCACCGATCTCGGGTAAAAGGATGACACGGCGAAAAGGGCAGAAGTTTAGTGGTGCTGCGGTCATGACGTCAGTAGTGAACTCTGTCGCCACCACGGAAAACAACAACTGGAGACGACATCCCTAGGTGTCGCTAGTGGTAGTAGGACTCCGAAAACTGAGGAATATCAATGGCAGACACCTCTCTCCAAGGGTTCGTAAGCCTCAAGATGGTAAAAGGGTTTTCATTCAATAATCAATGCGAATGGGTTTGACTTTGATTTTAAAATCTGAAAGGAGTTTCTTTTACATGTACCCCGTCCTGTCTCGCTTTCGACGCCTCATGTGGATTGCGTTAGGCGTGGATTTTAACACATCAAATTCTTGTTTTGGGTGGGAATGCCCCTTTAACGTTTTTCCTGAGTTTTTATTTCCTCATCGTTTCTGAAACACAACATTAGGTTGTCAGTAAAATACACGCAATTATTTTCAGTTTTTTTCGAGTGGTGCATAGTGAAACACTGGTTTGCTCAATCAAATCATAATTAATATCCCGCTCAACCAAGGCATGGCTTCTAACAAGTCCAATATCACTCCGCACAAATGAAATATTGAACAGTGAGCAAGTGTGTGAACATTAATGTTCAACATCGATCGAAACATTTCTTTGTTCGCATCTTACCACAATACATTAGCTCATTAGCGTATTAATTGCACAGTTATGTCATCTCATCGCATTAAACCGATACGCAGTTGATTTGTCGATGTATTTAGCGTACCGAACACAGCTCATTAACACTCGGTAATAACTCGCTTCATCTGTATTCATGATCTTGTGAGGAAATCAAACATCATTACGTGCGATCAGATCCCTTGCGAGCGTCAAATATTCTGCCGAACTTATCCGCATAGCTCATAAACTGTCTGCAAAGATATCTAGGATTCGACAAGGCCGAACCTTATGTAACTGTTTGTGATTTACTGCACTTTGGTAATGATGTATTTTTTGTTCGGGAAACCATATCCATGGAAAAGACCAATGGGAACTGAGGCGTTGTCTAGATTCCGATTATTGTAACTCTTATAACGACAGTTCGCCGATTTGTTTGCCTTATCTTGAACTTCTCTTGTAATTAGTGAAATAAACATATCTGTCTGGTAAACGTCAGCGAAAAACACAACAGGTTTAGCGGTGACATATGTGTACATCAAATGTCTTCCTTAGGAGATATATGCCCAATAAATCTCATTAGCTCCTGGAGTCTGTAAAAAGTCTCATAAATCACCAATGCCTTAGCATCTTGCCTCTGTGCCTCCGCTATCAGAACACGGTCAGATTAAGCTCAGGCGAGGTGATTTTTGCTCGCTGGAGCGACTTGAGAAGGAAATTCCGACGCGGTGAAACGGAGCGCCGAACACGCCGCATAAATCTATGCCAGAAACTTGGGCGCTGAGATTGAGGCGCTCCCCACCGCGCCACTTGCAGCCTGCCAGTCGCGGCGTGAAGCTCGCCTTTCGCAGCTTGAAGCTCGCCCGCTGTGCGGACGTCTATCGTGGCTCAGATATTGCGCTGAATGATGGCCTTTCAGACAGTCTTGTGGCTCAATGTCAGTGCTGGAGTTACGCTACTTTTGTGGAGCAACAACTGCTATCTCATTCGAAATGCTCCACCCAACAAATAACGCCACAATGCTAATGCTGAACGATAGAGTTCAGCGCGAGAGCAGCTTTGTTCTGATGTAAGAGTTCGATAATCATTACAGATGTCGGAACAGAGTCGGGTTTTTATTATTTAGCGATCATTTATTCACTTTCTGTCGTAACTTATGTCACGTATGGCAAGTCACTTGCATGAAATGTGTCTCCTATATAGTCCACACTTATGTTGTAATTTACATGATTTCTATCTGCACAAAATATGTTTTCACTTTTGATTAAGTTGACATTAAAATATTGCCAGCAAAATATAAATATCGGAACTGATTGGCATGTTCGTGACACATTAACACATAATCCTCCAGTTCCGCAGCACGTTAATCATTGCTGACCGCAATGGCTGATCAGTGCAAATTACGGCGGAAACGTTATTTCAGGCTTAAATCATTTCCACCAAATTTATTGCGTAATATCACACTGAACACCTATAAACACGCGTATATTTTCATGTTTCGGTCTATATATACCACAAATTGTCAGTCATTAGTATCCACGGAAACTTGGTGCACAAAGGTGCGATTTATTGGGTTTCACTCCGGGCAGCAATTTGTAGATACTCTTGCTGTTTCTGAAATTATCCATTTGTATCGACAAATGGATAATTTCAGTTAGTTAGTTCGCTTCAAATAGTTTTGAATGCCTGAAGAAGACTTTTATATTTCATTTAAAAAACATGATTCATCAGAGTTTTGAAAAAAATACGCCGGCCCCACATCCTCCCTCTATCAGCGGAAATCACGAGAACAATTTTCCCCGCGCCAGACTTGTCAACAGATTCACCCTCCTCAGAGCCTTTTCAATTTCGGCCGCGAGTTATAACTTTTCCATTCTGTGCTGCCGTTTCATTTAACCGGCGTTGGCGGAGAGGCGATAACATTTACAACAAGCCGTCTGGTCGTTTTCCGCGTCATTACATAACATTAACACAGAGGGGACAGGCCGGCAAGATTAAACTACTCGCGGAATTTAATTTGGTGCTTGTGGAAGGGAGCAGGGAGAATTCTCCATTCTGCTCTGGCATTTTTGTTATGCTCTGAAACTGAATGAAACAGAACTAGAAGAGAACGATGACTGCGTAAAATAGAGGGTATTATAAGAGGGAGACCGCAAATGACAAACAAAATGTACACAAAAATATGATGGATTTATCTTTTATCGCCTCATGCATTACAACGAATAATGCAATAATTTATGTCACTAACTTTTGAAAGCTTTAGGTGGGCAGTTCATCGTTGCAGAAGTAAATTAAAGATATTAATATAGTATAACCAATACTCATCTCACTCGAAGGTATACTTAATAATGTCTTAGACCAATTACCACAAAAGACTGTTTATGAGTGAAATTTGAAGTGGCTTTGATATGCCTTTTAAGTTGTAACGGAACACGCCACTACCGGCCCATCATATGATAATAAGCAACGATGCTAAGCTGCTTATCTTCTATCCGTGATCAAACAACATGCTTCCCTCCAAAAATCGTGATTTTTTTCCCGGTAATACCAAGCTTATATGTCATTAGAACATAAAAATCCCTGTCTTCCTTCGCTGTGCCGACGCCAGTTTAGCATTTTATAGTATTGCGCACATCCTGTATCTCCAGAAAATTCCAGCTTTGATCTCTTTGAAGCGTGCTGGAATGGTACAAAGAAGTTTCGAAATTTGACCCTCTTAATTTTTTAAACTGTTACAATAAAGACGCAAGTTCTTGTACATATGCGTGTAAATAGCAGCAAAACCATTTTGTTGCGAAACACCGTCAGTCAGTGTTCAGTTGAAATTAACAAACCGGCCTTTTGCAACCCTCAAATGTAAATTACGATGACACCGAACATTCTTTCATCATTTCTACAGCAGCAGCTATCATAATAATTGCATGCAGCAACATGTCTATATATTCATGGGCGAGTCTAACGGTTAAAGTTTGTCGTGGACGATATGTCTAATGTATGACGAATTGATATCATTGAAAGAGCCCATGAATAGATTTATCATTACCTCAATAGTGGAATTCATTTTTCGACTGTTCGAATAAGCAAAATAAGCGCCAAATGATCCAATGAGAATAACTTGCTTTGAGGTCATTGAACTGCCCATGATATCGTCCATGACATAGAGATCTTTGTTACGAGCGAGCACGAATCGCGAAGTAAGTTCTTTCGTAGTAAATGGGAAAATTTGAGAATGAGGGCCCGGTCCGACCCGGCCCATACCGACGCTTTTGAGAGACTTATATCTCTGCAACCGCACGCCCGATAGACAAGCGGTCTACTTTGCTAACTAGCCCCATCCCCCTACCCTATATGAGACCAGTGCCGACTCATGTTGGTGATTACCACGGCGCGTGGCACGTGCCACGTGAGGGGCGCCACGAAATAGTCTTATCCAAGAACTCCGTAACGGCTTGGCTGATTATGTTCAAATTTGGTGTCTGGTTAGGGACCCATCAACTGCGACCTCCCCACAATTATATCGAATTATATCATCACTCACTTGCAGGAGGTCCGGATGCCAATGATCCCTCAGCGCTTGGTCGCAGACCTTAGAACAACTATTGTAAGGAGATGCTGGGAGAGTGTGATGGCCAACGATCTAAATTACAGGGAAATGTGTTATGCCATAGTATTCGAAGCCGAAATTTATTTGAATATTAATCATGTGATATTCGATGAAGAGTAACAAAAGTTTGAATATATTTAATTCGCAGAACTGTACTACATCCTGTACCTAAAATGGGAATGAAATATGACAAGCTATTTCAGATTCCTGACATTAACTTTACGATTTTTTTTCTCTTGCTATTTATTGCTCTTGCTCTTGCCTTTTATTATTTCTAACATATTTTGAGTCGCCAATACAAATTTAAGTTTGAAGTCGAGCACCATCTTAACAACTGCCCATCACCCTCCCACCATAAGGTAATGCATTACACTTGACCAAGCCTCTTTAAGGACATCGCAAATTAATGTCTGCAATTTCAGCCTACTACAACTGAAAACCTGTAATTCGGGTGGAATTTGCACGGTCCAAGAGAGATTAAGTGTTGGTGCATGATATCACCATCAGGGGTCCGACGCCAGGCACCGCGGCGCTATCTTAATGTACCCTGACGCGCTCAATTGCAGACATCGCCTCTGATGTATGCAGCATGACACACTATGAATGTACTGCGATTTTTCATCGGGGCCCACCAAACATGCAAGGAGAAATGTCTTCACCGCCACGCTGCGGCTATGAGGCTGAACACGTTGGGAGCGTTGTTACGACGATGCCCATGCTCAGTAACATTTTAAAATGTATTATGCCACGACTACATGCATGCGCATCTGTGCAATGACATCATGATGCATTGGGTTATGACTTGTTTGCTCTCACGTTTGGCAAATGTAATTAGCTGTTAGATTCGGTACAGCGAAGTTCCTACTGAGTCTGCTTTGCACTACCATTCAAGCAGGTTCGCATTGATGCAAGTGTTGTCACTTGTCGGGCACATTTAGAAATGGTGCATTCTGGAACCAACAACTTTATTTGCGCATACCTTTTGAAACAGTGACCTTAAAGTGATACTTAAATATAAGTCATTGATTTACTGCGCCTGACTGCTGAATGCTGACTGTAGCAGTCGTCTCAAATGGCATCATTTGTTCTGTTTACCTTCTTCACCAGCATTTTATGTCGACGGATATCCTATTATCCAGCTTTCGATCGAGCTTTCGGACCTATCATCCAGCTTTCGATCGAGCTTTCGGACCTATCATCCAGCTTTCGATCGAACTTTCGGACCTATCATCCAGCTTTCGATGGAGGCTGTTGAATTTTATTTTTACGTAACAAAGGTTCTGTTCTGTTTAAAGCCTCTTTTTGTTTGAAAAGAATGCCAAAATGTAGACTGTGGGAATGATCACATGAATGATCTGGAAGTGGACACAGGAATGATCACCATTCTCTCTGCACCAGGTTTCCCGGTTTCAAATCACTTTTTACGTCTAAATCGACCGGACTGGTTGAATAGTTCGGTTTAATGGAGTTTGGGCGAGGGCAGCTCCAGGCGAACGGACTAAAGCCTCCAGCTCGGTCGATGCCCAGCCCTCACCACAAAAACAAACATTCTATCAGGCGAATTCGGTGTGACGTGTTGATTATAAGTCGTGCAGTGGGCTGTTGTGTCCAACGTCACGGGCACGTTAGAACAAAAACACTACTGCGAGGCTGTAGGGGCGGGCGGCCATGGTGAACTGCCAGCGGCCATTAGGGGAATGGAGTAACACGGCGTACTGAACTCGGACAACTTATCAAGTCACTTGAAGGGGCTCACAGGGCTGTTTTGGTGGTATAGAACAGCCTAGTCGGGTGGTTGGTCGGCCTTGTGATATAAGGTGGTTGGAATGGTCAGTTGGAGCCGAATCAAACGAGCTATTGATCATTAAAAAATAACGAAGGTGAGTTACTAGCTCATATACGGTTAGGAGCGGTCGAAACGGGACATTAATTAGCTATATGGACAGAGCGGGCCAATGTAAATAGTCTTCGTATAGCAGTGCGAACTCCTATAAGTAGCCTTCGACTTACGGAGTTGATCTAACAAATTGTGGTGATGTAAAACTTCGGAAATCCTAAGAAAATCCACTGCGACTGATCACTGAAGTTGTTAGATGAACACTCCGCCTGCAATGGAGGTTCCCCTGGAGCAAGCTCAATTTATGAAAAACATATTCGGATGGCGGCTTACTCCAATGGACACACACTTGAGCTATTTATATCAGCTTCACTATAGCTATAGGTCCTCTGTCGCCGTAGGTCTTCAGGTCATCCTCTGTACCTACTCGACTCGTCATCGTCAATATTATTGCCCCTTGAGTCTGATATCTGGGTGCTGTGTTGGTTTACTGATAAAGGTCTCGAAGCTGCTGGACGACTCGAACAATATACGAAGTTCCGAGTACCTACCAGATGCCTTTTTGGCTTTGCCAAACGCCCCAAGTAAGATATTAAAACAATAACTTGACATCTTAGCCCCAAACACAGCCAATTTCATGGGCTGGGCTTAGTACTACAACAAGAGATGGTGGTATATTATAGGTGTTTCTTGGCCGAAATGCTTGTTTCTGGTGTTAAGAGGCCTGTAATCTGACAAGATTACCTACACCGAAACAGGATGCAACTCAAAACATGCCTTCTTTTTCTGAGATACTTATAGAAAGTGAAGGTAGTCTCCAGAACTCGCATAGTCATGACTTAATCGCTGTCTAGACGGCTATAAGTAGCTATTTTCCAGATGGTTTCAGAGAGGAGTGTCCGTCCTTGATCCAAACGTGAAGCGAAATATAAAAGGCTGTCCTATTTCGCTAAGACATTCACATTTTTGGGTGGTTTGAGTGCAAATACATGAATTTGCACTCGGTTTTGGTTAGCAGCCAACATCAAAACTAACTCAACCAGGGTATTTGAGCTATTATATTTTACAGACACGATATAAAAGAACGGATTATCCCAGTAGCGGCAAACCGATTCAATTCTTATAATTCAATGCAGACATCACTAATTGACCGCAGACATTGCCTCTCCGAAAGGTACTCATCTGCGGGTATGCTGGCCGTATTTCTCCCAGTGCTGCACAGTGCACTCTGCACTACACACCACCCGAAAGGAGCAACCAGTGTGAATTGTGAATAACCCTTAATATTCTGCCTATCACTCCATTTCATATTTCGCTATGTGTTCATTCGGAACCATTATGTTTTTTTATTGTAAAGCAGATAGATAAAAAGTATTTGCGCTTACACATTAAATACCGTCCATTTCAAAATTCTAATTTCACCTTGGCAACGCATTTTTCAAGACACTGGGCTTTGATGCTGATTTCAAACGTCCAGCCTCCGTATCCTAGAAGGAGATCAGTGCGACACTGCTGCCTGGTATGCCCAGCAGTGTGGCGCTGCTGTCTGGTATGCCCAGCAGTGCGACACTGCTGCCTGGTATGACCAGCAGTGCGACACTGCTGCCTGGTATGCCCAGCAGTGCGACACTGCTGCCTGGTATGCCCAGCAGTGCGACACTGCTGCCTGGTATGCCCAGCAGTGTGGCGCTGCTGCCTGGTATGCCCAGCAGTGCGACACTGCTGCCTGGTATGCCCAGCAGTGCGACACTGCTGCCTGGTATGACCAGCTGTCGCCGGGTCACGCTGAACCCGGCTCCCGCTGCGCTGGACTCGTCTCCAACTCTGCCGGTAGTTCCAGCTATACTGAAAAATCGCGAAGATTTCACGATCCGTTCAGGAGTGTGTCAAGTTGCCCCTTTCTCAGTCAGCAATATAAATCAGGCCCCCGTAAGACAGCTCAGGTTGTTTTTCCAACATAAAAAATAAATACTGACGAATAGTGTTTTGATATTGAAAGCAGCAACTTTGGATAATAGCACATGGCGTTAATTCTATTTCTAAAGAAACTTTGGTTACCATCTACACCATCCCTCGGACCCGCTCCAGTCACCAGACCCGCTCCTGCCGCCAAACCCGCTCCATCCACCAGACCCGCTCCTGCCGCCAGACCCGCTCCAACCGACAGACCCTCTCCACCCCGTCTGCCGCCCTCAGACCCGCTCCGGGCCAATCCGGCGCCTTCAGACCCGCTCCAGCCCCGTCTGCCGCTCTCAGACCCGCTCCGGGCCGGTCCGGCGCCCTCAGACCCGCTCCAGGCCGGTCCGGCGCCCTCAGACCCGCTCCGGGCCGGTCGGCCGCCCTCAGACCCGCTCAGGGCCGGTCCGTCGCGTCCCTCAGACCCGCTCCGGGCCGGTCCGGCGCCCTCGGACCCGCTCCAGCCCCGTCTGCCGCCCACAGACCCGCTCCGGGCCTGTCCGTCTCGTCCCTCAGACCCGCTCAGGGCCGGTCCGGCGCCCTCGGACCCGCTCCAACCCCGTCTGCCGCCCACAGACCCGCTCCGGGCCGGTCCGTCTCGTCCCTCAGACCCGCTCCGGGCCGGTCCGTCGCGTCCCACGGCCGTCAGCGCCCGGCTGACGGATGCGCGCCGCCGCCACTTTGCCGCAGATTAGCCACACCGGCTACAACGCCGTCTGTAATTGATTCTGGCGCGGCCCGCTTGTCTCGGCCGTAATGGATCGGCGCCGGTGCACTGTCGGCCGCTGCCGGCTGGCGAGCAGTGGTGACTCGATGACGCCGCGCTGGGGCTCCCACGCCCGCGAGGAACGGGTAGCGCGAGCAGCGCGAGCAGCGCCGAACAGCGCCAAACAGTGCCGCGCGCCGTCTCAATCCTTTATAGGTGCTGATTAGAGAGCGTCACGGCGCGGCGGAGGCGGCGCGGTGGAGGCGTTGGTGGCGCGCCGTGTCGATGAATCGTTCACGCCGCTTCCGCCGCGGGCGCGCTGTAGACAGAGCCAATTTCCGGTGGTGTGAAAGAAAGAGCAGCGCGGAGTGTGTGGCGCCATGCGCGGAGTGTGTGGCGCCATGCGCGCTGGAGCGGAAAGGTGTGCTGCGAGTCACTGGCGGATCCAGAACGGGCGGTTTGAGAGGTTTTCTTTTTACAAAATTACGAAAATTCCGCCTTTTTTGCTTGCTTATGGCTTATTAGACAATTTTAAGAAAACTTTCCCTCGTAAAAGCTCCTTAGATGTCCTTACACATTCGAAAATGTGTCAATCTTCGCCGATTTCAGGTGGTTTAGGGGGGGGGGGGGGG
>JARFNZ010143280.1:0-10346 GCA_031763405.1 Balanus nubilus
CATTTCCTAGCAGGGAGTGCCACGACATTTTCCCTTTGTTTTTTTCTGGTGTTAACGTAAGGTATTGTGCGCCGTTGGGATAGCGGGTGGGGACATTCCTGGTCACCTATTAATGGGTGGCGGCGTATAAAAAAGAAGAACACATTGGTACCAGACTATCGCCTATACCTTGACTCTATCAAAAGTTAATGGCAAAAAAGTGTTAATGACCTTGGATGACCTCAGATGACCTTTACAGGAGTCACATATCAAAATTACCACTTGGATCATCAATACTTGCCTAAGAAGACATGATCCTGAAAGCATTAAACTGCTCTGATAGGTATCCTCTGAAAAGGCGGGCTCTGAATACCTCCCTTTGACTTATAATGGGAAGGTCATGGAATTGACTTGACCCCAGATCACCGATATAACATTGCGAGATGAATACTTTTGTTGTAACAGTGTTCTTATATGATCCTGAAAGTGTGAAACTGATTATTTAAAACTGTGTTTTTTAAAGTTTGGTTTGGCACGACTTAAATCTTTTTTAGGCTGGGTCACGTGCCTGACCTGGTGACTTGACCTTAGATGACCTGGCGTTGAAATTTACACAATGTGCGTAATTGATGCCTGAATACGTATGCCACAAACGCTATACGGTCTTGGATACGGTCATTTGGGTACGGCCTCAGGTCAGGTCACCAGGTCAGGTCAAGTGACACCACATCCAAAGACGTTTGCGGTCGTGCCACGGCTTCAGTATTTGAGGGATAGTTACGAGACTTTCAGATTGCATGAAGCCATCAGTATCTACAAATCTTCTGTCTCGGATTTTTTATATTTGTGACCCCAGGTCATGTCAGTTTCGTCACCTGCCCATTATAAGGCAATGGGGCAGATTCAAAACCTTTTACGCAAAAGATCAGTCCAATTTAATAAATATCATGTCAAAGCCAGCAATGTTTGATGGACGAAGTGTACGTTTTAATCAGTGACTCCTGTAAATGTCATCTGAGGTCTCTAGAGGTCACCAATACTTGCCAATACATTTTGATAGAAAAAGATTGAAACGTTCGGAGGCACCCATGCGTCAGTTTTATAGAAGCGCATCTACTCATATGCAACATGACCTATTTAAGTCAAAACTTGACCTTGCCCTTGGGTCAAATTTCGAAGTCGACTTTGCAAGGTCACCATGTGTATATCCCAAAGCGCCTTGATGAGCAAAAACGATGTTGCCAAAATAAGTTTGCTAGCTTTATGAGATTAAACACTATTTACGAATAAAAAAATGCATAGAAAACGAACATTTTAACTTTGATGACCCCTGGAGTCTTTACTATGTTCAAAGTCTGAGCTCAATTTTGAGTACAAATCGTCCCTGTGACGCACGAACAGCTTGATTACTTTTTCGGTTTCTTCCTAGCTAGCATAGTTCCCGAGATAATGGCGGGGATTCCTAAAAATGCTTTCTGTATTTGACCTTTGATGACCACTGGTGACCTAAACCCAAAAATGGCCCAAGAGAAAAGAACAAACCAAAACCAAAAACCAAAAACCAAAATCAAAACCCGCCTTGACCCAAAAAATGACTGAAGTGATTTCGAAATAATATTTGACGATCTTTTTAAAACTTTTCCTTTTCTAAGTGCCATAGTAGCCGAGACCGAGGGGGTGTCCAACTCCCCCTCCCAAGCAGAGCATGGAAAATCCAGAGGGCCAGCAGGGTCCGGGTAAATAGGTATGATAGCGGCAGCGGTACAGCCAAGGATTATAATTCTGAAGGAAAATGTTGATATCTCACCGAATTCTGAGGAACATCCAAGTCGTGTTCTTCCCCAAGCTGTATGTAATCGTAATGCACACATTTGACGAAGTCCAGGTCCTGAAAAACATTTAGGGGAAGGTATATCATAGATAACATAAGTACATAACTAAGTATTTGTTATCCTTGGGAAGATGTGTTTCTCAAATCGAAATTATAGATTATTTACAACCAGTTGTATCGGTCCAAAGTTATGTAATGACATTATAGCTCCCCAGTTTCCATGCCTAGATGATGTTCCAGCATAAAAACTACTATAAAAACTATGTTCGGAAATATTTTGTTACATCCTACAATACGTGAGCAAGTATGATATATCAGAAAACGATCAATACACTTACAGTTGCTTTACCTTAATCAATTGATATATTTGTTGCCAATCTGGCAAAGAGAAATAACATATAATGCATTAATTTCCACATACACACACACACATACACACAAACACACACGTACACATCGACCTCATTATCACCCATGGACTCCCTTGGGTTCCTTTGCCGTCTCCCTTGGGTTCCTTCCAACAAGCTCTGCTAAGTTGGTTGGGCTCGGGGAGACGGCAAATGACCCTGATTGAAACTGACCAGATACTGCTTAAACCCCTTAATCCCTGTGTGCATGTTTCCTTAAACTGACTCAGGAATGAATGTTTGTTTTATTAATCTTGCCGCAGCTGGCCTTTGGCCGAAGGACGACGGCATAATCGACATTTCTTGTTTTAAACAAAGATAAACGTTTTTAATATTTTATGCTCACTCTCGTTTCGTGAATTTAAAACGTTTCCATCTTGATCTCGCTCCTTTTTTCCGACTAACCATGTGGGAGGCATGCCTCGTGGATAGCTTGCGCCTGCCGCGCCAGCCCCCCCCCCCCAGTCGCCAAAGTTTGGGTCGAGTAGGGGGGGGGGGGCTGGATCCGTGTGTGTGTGGGGGGGGGGGGTGCCCCCACTTAACATGTTAGACGAGTCCCAGGATAAAATCGAAATAATTCATTATTATTATAATTTCACACTAGTCGCTTTTCTCACATTAAACTGGTGGTTGTCATGAATGCCAGTGAGCATCTTGCTCCCTCCAGCCAGGGAGTTGCAGGTGAGTATTTTCTTCTCTCCGGCACGTGAGGATACACCCTCATTCTGTCGTAGCGAGCTGTACGTGGGAGTGTCTGTGGGCAAATGTGTGGAGTCGGAGTTATCAATAGTTGTAGTGCAAACTTTAATTATACGGGTGTTCTTTTTTAGAAACGTTCAAATGCTGTCGCCTTGATACGACCACTAACTTTTTGAAGTGGGGTCACTTGACCAGACTTGGTGACCTGACCTGAGATGACGTGGCGTCAAGCAATTTTGGAGAAGGTGCGGCAAGGATGTGGGATAAGTCGTACCAAAAACGGCGGCATCACGCCGCTGCTTTATGCTATCTCCGGAAAATCCCGGGGTAGTCAAACACGCCTCTCCCCAGCAGCGGGGCGCGAGTTAAGGTAACGGTGTAGTAAATAAATGGAAAGACATGATTTTCTTGGCTCTTGAAATCTATCAATTTGTCCCCCCCCCTGCCAAAAATATGTGGCGACGCCCCTGATAAATACACACTAAGTAGTGTTGGAGTATAGCCCAGTCGTGAAATACAAGGCAGAATATCCAACAGAGCTAAAGAAGGTCATCAACTCCTTTACTAGCGGTCTGGGCTCGGGGAGGTTCTCAAGGCAATGCGACAAGTTTTCCGAGGAATTAAACTGCCTTAGAAGGAACATGGCGCCACATTTAAACGGCGCCTGAATGATTCTCATGAGGTTAGTGGAAGTGAAAGGAGAAAAATGAATATGCTACAATGTTATGAAAAGGGAAATATACGTTCAAATGAAATTTAAATCCTTTTCAATGCATTTCAGGAGATAAGCTTAATTGTTTCGATGAAAGTACCCTTATACTGCAGCTATGGCCGGGAATAGGATAGCTAGGATTCTCTGATTTGAGAGCATGATATTGAATACTCCGAACCTGCAGATAAGAATCTGGAATCGCCAGCCAGCTTTGCACGTTATGTATGTATGTATTTATGCCGGTTAATTTTTGCACATTTTTTACAGGAACAAGCAAATACATACACATTTCCGTGGCCAGGATTCTTTAGCGCATCCTATTTTCTGTCGTGTGCATCACGAAGTGGTGACGTCAAGCGTAGTGTCGACACGTGCAATACTAGCGCAACAAAACTAAGCAAACGATCGTCACCGGCAACCGCGTGATCCGCTCGCAACTCACTCGTAACAAACATGATCCGCTCGCAACTCACTCGTAACAAACATGATCCGCTCGTTACTCACTCGTAACACACGTAACTCACATCCAAAGTTGTGGGCAGAAAGCTTTGTCAGGTACCTGAGAGATGCCTTCAACTCCTGCAGACTTGTTGCTACCTGTGGGAATGCGAAACATACTCATGACCGTCGTCGGTTCGCGCGGCGACCGGGTGGATCAGCCGCAGGGTCAGCTGCAGGTCAGCAGGGTCAGCTGCAGGTCAGCTGGGTCAGCTGCAAGTCAGCAGGGTCAGCTGCAGGTCAGCTGGGTCAGCTGCAGGTCAGCTGGGTCAGTAACAGATCAGCAGGGTCAGCTGCAGGTCAGCTGGGTCAGTTGCAGATCAGCAGGGTCAGCTGCAGGTCAGCTGGGTCAGCTGCAGGTCAGCTGGGTCAGTTGCAGGTCAGCTGGGTCAGCTGCAAGTCAGAAGGGTCAGCTGGGTCAGCTGCAGGTCATTGACCCTATTTGCTGCGGGGTGTGTGTGCAAAAATTTGAGCAAAATTGGTTCGGCAGAAGCGGCGCTAGGGCCTCGTTTTGGGGAGGCACTCTGTCACGACGGAACGGTTTTGAACGAAATCAATAATAGCGTTTCGAAAAATGCCCCAAAATTGCCTATTTTTGGCCCCCCAGCCCCTTATTTTTGGTTCAAAACTGATTTTGTTTTTACTTGTATGGAGATATCTTACCATGGCGTATCGAATGGTGTTTGTTTTATCATAATCGGTCCGTTAGATCTCGAGATCTTTGGGGGGGGGGGCAGAATCTGCCCCCCCCACAGGAAATCGGTTCTCTGGCCGCCCGCAGCAAATAGGGTTAAGGTCAGCTACAGGTCAGTTAGGTCAGCTGCAGTTGAGCAGGGTCAGCTGCAGGTTAGCTGAGGATGAAGCTGTTAAGTTGCGGACTGCAAAGAAATAAGCCTATGAAAATCATGACTACGGTCCCAGGCAGCTCAAATGCACATTTATTTCGCAACATATGTGTATGCATGTATCTACCTAGTTGACTGATGAGTAGGATTTTGTGATGATTTTGTCCACAAACGCAATCAGTGACGTAGGAACGTCACAGTTGAACTGATTTCGTCTTGATAAAAATAAACGATCAGTTGAGAACTCTTTGCAGATTGGGAGCTCGTCCAGTCTTGGCATGCCTTTGTCATGCCACATTTTCTTGATCTAACAGAATAAAAGGACCAAAGAAAAGTGACCAGGAAGCATGGGGTCATGTCCTACATAAAAAACCGTCGTGCCTACCCCAGAGACAACGCAGAGGCGACACTAGGGCAGCATCACAAAGGTAATAATGAAAATAACCAGCTATTTAATATGCATGGATAGAAAACGGAGCTAAAATCGATCATCTCAGGACCGGGCATGTCATGATCTAAAAACTGTCTCTGGCCTACTTTACTCTACACTGCAGACATCAGCTGCCTTCCGCATTTCTTCATCCCTACACAACATTATTGAAGTGATTACGTTTCTTGCATGCATGTGCCTTTAACGTTGATATTTCACCTGGAGTGTTTTTTTTTCTTCAAAATAGTTGATAAGATTTATTACAAAAAATCGTATTCAATGGATTAGTCAGCCTTGATGAAAGGCTGCGAAATGACTAGCCAAAGTATCCTGTTCACGATTTTCGTATTTTTTGTTTACAATAAAATACAATAATGCGTTCTAATCCCAAATGTGGTTCCAAATATTTGAAATATGACGTCACCAAAATTTTGTGTCACCAAAATCACGTTGTGATGTTATAACTGCGCAAGTCGCTCCTTGAATTATAACACACAATCTAATACTTTACCCTTGAATGTATTTAATAAACCTTTTTCAGTTAAGGTTGACCAGTCGTCGAAATTGTTTCAACACAGGAGCAAAACTCGGAACCGATCCCCGCAGTTGGTGCAGAACAATGGGCAGATCTGTGAAACCAATCGCCTACATCGGGCTTGAGTTTGTCATTGAGCAGAACTTCACCATTGTGCAGGTAGAATGTCATGACACATCTGTAAAACATTTAAGCGTTCATTCTAAAATGTTCGCTAGTGTGCTTTCATATTGAAGCCAATGTGACGACACCAATCTCTCATCAGCCAAGCAGTTTTGAAGATGCCGAAAATTATGCGCAATGTTGAATTCGCTGTGACGATTGACGGTAGGTGTCGCGTCCAGCTTGTTTTGCAGATCGGGCAGCCTGTGGTAGAGTTTATCGAAGTGTTTCACTCAATGACAGAGTGTCTATTTGCCGCTGGGTGGTTATGGAACTTCGGCCAAAAGCAAAACGAAAAAGGTGCGGTTACCTTGTATAACGACTTGGTTAACCCGCCATTGGCTGGGGGGGGACGTTTTTCGCCCCCCCCCCTAGCAAACTTTACTAATAGCTCAAAAACGAAACAACACATCAAAGTGAAACTTGCTAGACCTTATTAAGCACCAATTTGACACCTTCAATGAAAATTTTAAGGCAATCCGTCGAATTTTTTTTGAGAAAATAGCGTTTTAGTGACGTCATGTCGCGCGATTTTCGGTCTAAAATCGACAAATGTTTGAACGGTCATAAAACATCAAATTTTGAAGCAAATTGCAAACAAAAACGGGAAAATTAAGGAAATGGGATTGTCTACAAAATGGCAATCTCGAATTTTGGAAATATTTGGGTTTTGACTCCCAAAATTTCAAAAACTTATTTTCTTAATCCAGTTCAAAGGGCGACAAAATCTGAAGTATTGATAATAAAAAAACGAATATATGTCAGAGACCAACCTATGAGTAATCAACATGCCACATTTTAAATCAATAGCTCAATTTTTCACTCCTAGATAACTGTAATGTGTATTCAGCGTAGTGACGTCATTTTTTTAAATTGCATTTGTTGGCACTTCCAAACCTCATACGGCAAAACAAATGACACCATTGGGTTCCTGAAGCAAAACTGATTCATATTCATGTGTTTTGTAATACACATTATGAAATTCACAATTTGACCTTTTTTGACCTGATCTGACCTGAACATGAACTGAACTTGGGGGCAAATGGCAAAATAAACGTAGCCATCAAATTCTATGGGTGAAAAAACCCATAAAATATATGTCACACGGCAAACACATAACTTTTACACATATTGACCTTTGGTGACCTGAATTTGACCTTGATCTGTACTTACTATGACACTCAAACTCTAGTATCACCTTCCCCTGATATATGGAAGTGTTTTGGTCGAGTTTGGGCACGTTCATTTTTTGCCTTTGACCTGACCTTGACCTGACCTTTGACCTTGTAAAGAAAACTTTAAGCATGGCTTAGAATCGTCTCGTTGAGACCTTTCGATCGCCGCCTTACGCGTCCCGATCGGACTGTTAGTTCGGAAGTTAGCGAGGGGGGGGGGCGAAAAACGCCCTCCCCCAGCCAACGGAAGGTGGGTGGAGACCCCAGCGCCGGGCGGGATAATAGTCATGTCACCAAATTGACCTGACCTCAGGTCACTGATATCGGAAATCCAAAATTTACGAATAGTAGGTATCGATACTTTCATGAAATCCTCTAAGTATAAATATATCGGACAAACACTGTGGACTGGGCACGACTGCAAACATTTTTGGAGGTAAGGTCACTTAACGTGACTTGGTGACCTGACCTGACATGACCAAGGGCACAACTTTTTATACAATATGCGGAATGGATGTGTGAACAGTTGTGCGAAATTTAGCGGCGCTACGCGACGCCGTTTTTACACTGCAGGCGAAAAAAACGAGTGGGAAATTTTAACACCCCCTCCCAACCAGGGCGAAGGCTATTTGAAAGATAGTAACCGGATTAGACTCATTTATTCAGGATCATGGAATTTTTGTCAATTGTTGATGACCCAAGCCCAGCTTTTGATTTGTGACCCCTGTAAAGGTCATCTGAGGTCACCTTAGGTCACATTCGCTTTTTTGCCAATAACGTTTGACAGATGAGAGATAGGAACGTGCGAAAGACACCATTGTATTTGTCTGTCCAAGACGCTTCGACTCATATGCAACAAGACCCAGTTCGACCTACTGGGGTCATCAAGTGACCTTGACCTGAGGACAAATTTTGATGTATTTTTTAAGGCCACCGTTTATATTAGTTGATGCGTCTTGACCAGAGAAACACGATGGTGTCAAAATAAATGTTCTATCTGTAGAAGTGAAAAAGTTATTCGCAAAAAACGATCTCAATGAAAACAACATTTTTACCTTTGATGACCTCTGGAGCCTCAACTGTTGCCTTTAGCTCAAATCTGATTAAATACGACACTGGAGCATTTCAAGAACTATCTATTTTTTATTTCTTCCTAGCTATCATTGTTCCCGAGATATCGAGGGATTTCTGGATCAAGATACAAAAAACGAGAAAATTTGACATTCGATGACCTCTGGTGACCACACTATTGACCGGACCAAAAACCGGCCTAAATAATTTCGAATGACATTGTAGAGACCTTTCGATTTTTTCCGCGCTTTTCTATCTTTCTTAGTTTTGTAGTTAATAGGGGGTGTCTTTATGACCTCCCCCCCCCCCCACCAGGGTCAAGGTGGCTCAGAGGCCCACCAGGGCGCGGGTTAAAACAATTTAAGATAGTGTTTTTTATAGAAGGTGTAAAAGGTAGGCTGAGTGAAAATATGCATTTCGGGAAGTTCTAGAGAAGTATTTAATTGTGGTTTATTGATTAAAAAATTAAATATTCTAGGCTATTCTAACTGATATTTTCCCGATTTTCCCAACCCAGCCGATGAAGTCCGCAGTAGCGAGCGAAAGTTTCTGGAAACAAAATATTATAACTGGTGAAGAAGAAGAAGGATCGTGAAGTGAATATATGTCCCAGTTAAATAACTCCATCTGTAAGGAAATCAAAAGGAACTAATTACATAATATATTTCCCTCTATTGCAGGCACGGTGTCCAATCGGTGCGGCTGCCCGGCCGGCTTCAGCCGCTGTGCCGGCCGCTGTCTGGCCCGGCTGGACCAGAAAGTCAACTATACACAGGCGGAGACCCTCTGCGCCGAGCTCGACGCCCACCTGGCCGTGCCCCGCTCCGAGGCGGAGAACCAGTGCGCCATAACTGCCGCCGACAACGCCGGAAAATACGTTTGGCTGGGAATCAACGACATCGCCAACGAGAACCGCTTTGTCGGGATAGACAACTGCGGTGTGGTGCCGCAAGGAACCGAGCACTGGACCAACAATCAGCCGAACAACCTTGAAGAACAGGACTACGTCGTGATGGAGCAGCCGGATTCAAAACGGAAAGGGGGATGGAACGATGTCGACCCGCTCCGCAAAATCTACCCCTTTTGTCAGCTGAAGCTTTGTCACCGTGCCGGTTGCCTCTGAAGGAATTCCCGTAGCAAACGAAGCTTGTACCATACAACACCGCAGCACCGCACAATGCAGGGAATAACGTGGTCGTGACGTAACCACTTTAGGACGGAGGTTGGATCTGGTTTATGCGGAGGAAATCCGACACCATACTGGAGCCGGCGTCGTCCGTCATCGGCCGGCGTCTGGCGGGCGGGAGAAGTGGGGAGCGGCGCAGACCGTCGGAGCGAGGAGACCTTGGGAAAGCCTTAGCTATTAGAAACGCTTCATGCCAGTTAACATTCAAAATGTTAAGGTTTTGTAAATGTCGGCTTGAATCTAATTCAATAAATGTCTATGGGTACGTCTGTCATTCTGTCTGTCCGCACATCATCAAGTAACGTAGACTGGGATCACCGAACCGCTGCTAGTAGAGGGATACAATTTTAACACCATATATGTGTCATTTAATTCAAGCGCAATGTCGAGAAACGGGTCACTGGGTGCATAATGAGCGCGTGACGCGCGCTGCAAAATGGCCTTGTCTCCATTGCTTAAACACGTTGAAAATCTGTAGCGAAATGGATGGAAAACACAAAAATGTCTAGACAAGACGGTTGCAATACCGGGGCATTATCTCAGCTACCACGGGTCAGATCATACATGATACATGTGACAAACTCAGACATGTAGACAAATGAACGGGCTTGAGTATGCAATGTTTCACGGTGTGTAGTGCGTGGCTCGTGCAAAGTTGATGACACTTTAAACTGAATGTTATAGTTTGTCGACGTTTTTCACGATTCAATTTGGTGCTCGGAAGCTATAGGACGCAAATAGATGACACAAACACATTTTCGCGTTTGTGTTCATTTTCAAGCGTTTGCCGCTTGTTTCGCTGCGCTATAATATATA
>JARFNZ010143291.1:0-10346 GCA_031763405.1 Balanus nubilus
GGGGCCCCCCTTAATCGACTGTGCCCCCGGGAGACCTGCGCCCCCCCCCCTTGGCCAAAGCCTAGGTACGTGCCTGATCCTAATAGCAACTTTAATAACCCCAATGCCTCCACCACAAATCACGCTTTTCAATGAGATTTTACTTTATCATTTGCCACGAACAATTTAGGAACAATTTCCACATTTTGGCTGAGCCATTTTAAACGCGTTTGTACAGTCTACGTGACATGCGGATACAGCCATATGGACTCAGATACTATAAACTCCCTGTTAGACTCTTCATTCCGGTTTCAGTATTTTCTGAGCATGTCGCGCGTTTTACCCCGCCATTGACCGGAGAAGGGGAACGATTTCTGAACAAATTGCTAGCAATGTTTCAGTTTGTTTTTTTCCCCGCAAAATATAACAATATTTTTTATTTGTCTATTTTTGCCACAAAAACACAATTCTGGAGCATGAAAAAACCCTGAATATATGTAAGGGAACTTTGTATGGACAACAACCGAACCAAATTTTAAAGCAATAACTTATTTATTATGTCGAACGGCTCGCTAAACATTCGCCCGTTATGACGCTTTTTAATGCATTTTCAGCATTTTTGGACCACGTACGCAAAAATAAATGACCAATGGATTTCTGAGGCAAAACTGGTCCATGAACAAGCATCTTCATTAAATATGAATTCCAAAATTTGACCTTATTTGACCTGACCTTGTCACAACCTTTACTCGAATGAGTTCCGACGATAAAATAACTATCACTATTTATTTGTACGTCCAAAGTAGCCCACAAAACACGTCGCATGACTCACATATTACTTTTGCTTAAAGTAACCTTTTTTGACCTGATGTCGACCCTGCCTCTTGCTTAATATGGGATTTACAGTCATGCAGTACCTCCATCATACATTTGGGAGCAATTTGGCGCCGTTTGGTCCCAGAGCTGTGCATTTTGTGGTTTCCACGGTCCGGAACACGAGAACACCCGATTTAACCTTTAACCTGACCTTGACCTGACAGGTGACCTCAATTTGAAAATGTTCCGTGTGTCTTTTAGATGCATCTCGTTGAGAGCTTTCGAATGACGCATCGCGCGTCTCGCTGCGATCATTGGTTCGGAAAATAACGAGGGGGCGAAATTTGCTCCCTTCCCAGCAAAAGCTCCAGTAACTGGCCATGGGGTCTCATTATTTTCCGTTCAGTGCTTATTGCAGCGCCAGTCGGTTGCTTTGCAATCCGGGGAGACTTGCTGGAAGCAAATGCATTCGTGCTTGGAAACAGCATAGAGACAGGGAGATTCGGGAGCTAAGTGGCCTTTGAGTTCCATTTTGGTAGCGGGAACCGGCCAATGCGCAGAGAGAAGGAGCTGCAGCAGGTCAGCAGTTCCTTTGCGGGGCGCCGAGACGCACGGAGTGAAAAGCTGTTTGGCTGCAGTGCCAAGCCATCATGTCGGGCAGGATAAAGCGTTCCGAAAGTGAGCCGGAGCGATAGGGTAGAAGTTTGGTATGTGTTTGTGTTCATAACCAGTGAACAATGACACACATTGCACTTAACTTAACTAGTCTACTAATACAAAACGCAGTGCATTTGCCTGCATGAAGTTGCCCTTTCCACAGCATAAAAGTAAGGAAATATATGCGTGGTATTGCACATACTTTGTTCCAATTTACAATTAATGAGATTTCAAAACTTCAATATCCCATGTTGTATACCACTGACATTGATTTTAAAATGAAGCAAACTCTCTTTAAATAAAAAGTTTTTCTTCAAGAGGCAAATTTCTTCTTACTCCAAATGACTAATCCTATAAAAAAGGTATATTTTTCTTAGCACTTGCACACAAACTGATGGCTTCAACATCAGCGCGAGGGTGAAGATTGCCTCTGTCCTCTGCCGACTGGGAGGTACTAACCTGACTGGCGATGTCCGCGGGTCGGCCGCCTGATGACGACCCCTCCTCGTTGTCGGAAACACGCTGGTCCTGCACCGAGGCCAGCCTGCGGCATATTCCAGAACGCCGTGGGTCAGTTACGCCGTACTCAGCGGTCAGAAAATGCAGGCATCGTGTCAGACAAGACGCAGTCCCACAGAACACACTGATGTGGTTACCATATGCGTTTAAGATGGGCAGTTGGGCGTGGGCAAGGTATTGGAATGCAAATGGGATCGGCATGGGTTGGATATGGTTTCAGGTGGGCGCACGTGAGCATGGGAGTGACAAGGATATACCGTGGGACCCATGTGGGTTTGAGGAGGTTATGCTGTCCCATATGGCACCCATGTGGAAACCGATTCCAAATCCATTTGGGCCCCATATATGGGAAAAGTGCGAACAAAAGCGTGCGATATACGTGCTTGTGCTCGTGCGCACCTTTTCCATATGGGAGAACGTGCGAATGAGCATTAACCCACCATTGACTTTGGGAGGCCGGAGGGAGAAAAGTGCCCCTGTGGAATATTCGCGATAGCTCAAAGACAAATGGCACTATCGACCTAAAACTTTCAGTACATTCTGGTGCATCCACTTTACACCGTCTGTAGAAAAATGATCCGATTTCGTCGAATTTTTAGATAAGGCAATTTGTGTAACATCACTGCAGGCGACTTTCGGGCGGAAAGTGTCAAAAATGTTCAAAATTTGTTAAAAAAGTTTGTCTTTGAATTTTGAAGCAAGATGTCAATAGCAAATGTCAATGACGTGAATTGGCGAGTTCCACAATATAACTATCTATATACGATTTTTATATTGAAAATCGAAGTATAAATCGAACAAATGTTCACAAAATAAAAAAAATTGAGAATGCTGAAAACGGAACACGTGTTAGAAAACTAGCTGTGAACGATCACGGAATACAATTGTAATGCAACATCTTTGTTTCTGCTGAGTAATGACTACATAAGTATGAAAATTGATGGCGTCATTTATTTTGTTGCGTTTTCTGGCGCTTAAGGGCCACCTACGCAAAAACAAATGATCCAACCATATTTATGGCGCAAGACTGGTCTACACACATGTCTCTTTTATATAAATATAAATTTCACAATTTGACCATAGTTGACCTGACTTTAATACAACTTCACTGGAATGAATACATATGACAAAATGACGGTTACCATCAAATTAAACGTTTATAAAAACCAATAAAACATCTGCCACACGACTCACATTTAACGTTTGGGCATAACTTTTAATGACCTGATCTTTCCTTGACCCGCAGGCACTACTTTTTAATATGAGTACTATTCTCATACGACACCTTCACCTGACATTTGAGAGCACTTTGGCGCAGTTTGGGCCTAGAGCTGCTTGTTGTGTGGTCTACACAGCCTGAACTCCAGATTTGGACCATTGACCTGATAAAGTATTCGGTGCGTCTCTGAGAGATTTCGAATGCCGTCTTGATCATTGGTTCAGGAGATAATTAGGAGGGCGGTTTTTGCTCCCCAATCAATGGTGTCGGGTGAGACACCAGTCAATATTGAGTTAAGATTGGAAAACTTTCTAATTTTAACTCATTCTTATTCTTCTATCTCACTCATTATTTTATCTTATTTTAAGTTTTTAAACTGAAGCGAGCGTTCGCTCGGCCATGACAGATAAAACGTTATACTTTGGTACGCTATTGTTTTACCTGTTTACTTGCGACATCATACAATTTGAAGTAAAAATCCGGCATAACTCAGTGATCGGGTAATCTTGAAATATAGATGAAGCGATCCTCATGCCTAGAGCTTCTTGATCAGCTTAAAATGTGACAAGCTCGAAATGTGAGCCATATAGAGCAAAACTTATGTACATTTGGCGTGAATTGTTCATATCATTAGAATTGGTCCCGTACCGTTTCAAAGTTACTAGTGTTCCGGACAACTTCTTTATCCGCTGAAGTGCATTCTCCAATCTCTGGGGCTCTTCTCCAAGAAAGCTGAAAATGAAACAGGCAAAGTTAGATATCGAGGTGGCGGGAAGGATTAAAAAGTGTTAGTTTGTCATGGAAGCAAAGATAAAAAATGTCACTCCTACTCTTATTTTCAATTAATGATAACCGATCATCGAAATCGTTTCAATGCAGGAACAAATATCGGAAATCCGAGCCGCTCCCCACAGTTGGTTCAGAACAACTTGCAAATTTGCGAAACTAAATACGACATTGAGTTTGAGTTCGCCACTGAGCAGGACTTCGAAGTTAGGAAAATTGTGCATTTTCCATATTGGAACTAACGTATCGAAACCAATCTCTCATCAGGCAAACAGTTTTGAAGATTCCGGAAAAGACGGCATTGCGTCCAGTCTGTTTTGCAGATCCGAAACCCTGTGGTAGAGTTTATCGAAGTGTTTCGCTCAATGACGAAGTGCCAAATTTGCCGCCGAACAGTTATCGAACTTCGGCCAAAAGCAAAACAGAAAAAAGGTACATTAGGGTACAACAACAAAAGTATAACAACAAATGACTATCATGCGACAGAAGACTCTGTTGATGAAGTACAACACCAGTTAGGTAATGACTAAGTAAAGTAATCACAATGCAGCGAAGGTTTTTCGGCTGAACACTAATTAATTTGTTTCATGTTACCTGTAAACGATTATACATTGTTTTATGCATGAGTGACATTACTAAGATTCAGTCTATGAACGAGCCGAAGGCGAGTTCATAAACTGAATCTTTAATGTCACGAGTGCATACAACGATTTAGTGCATGGCCGTTCTGTGGCAAAAGTATAGTGAAGTGCGAATTTTTCGTGAGTTCGGGCTCAGCCATTCATTATCACTTCCGGGTGTTTATTAACACTTCTGTTAATGAATGGCTTAAGTTAAGCATTGAATCAATGGAAAACCCCTGTTCGGCCGTGCACTTATACGTTTTAATGCGTATTTTTGATTGTTTAAAGGGGCACTCCTACCTTCCCAAATGTAGTCAAATATTAGCCGCTTGTTTTACAAATCATGACGTATTTGATGCTGTATACGATTATGACATTTCTTTCTCATTAACACTTCTTAATTGTATACAAATACTACGTCTTGATTATATGAAAAACAAATTTAAATCAATTATTAACATTTGGATATATTCTTGCGCGACTTGAGGATAAACAACCATTATTGTGTGCAGAATATCGGAAACACTGACTTCCATCCAAACACTAAGAACTCCCAAGGTTCAATTCAAGGTTCAAGAACATCAGTGACCTTAGAATCAAATTTCGCATGTTTTTCTGAAAGTCAATGTACAAATGATGTTTATTTTTTAAAATAGCCCAGTAGTTGAAAATCAGCCCAATAGATTGAGAGATCTTAGGGTGGAAGTTTTGAATTAATATACAGAAAGTAGAAACTTATCTTCAAATTAGTTCGCTAGTTCAGCGCGGAGGAAGGTTTTTGTTTCATCAACTTCAACTAAAAAGTTAAATATTGCCATATAAATTGGCTGTTGATTTCAAATATAAAACCTTTATTTGAATTAGTGACCTACTTTGAATTAGCTTGAGGCCCATGGAAATGGAGTAATGAAGATGACGAATGTAATGCACAATGTCTAATTAAAAATGGCCATAGACAAAATGGCGTACTGTCTGTTTTGCAGATCAGACAACCGGTGCTGGGGTTTATCGAAGTGTTTTGCTCAATGTCGAAGTGCTGAATTCGCCGCCGAATAGTTGTCAAACTTAGCCGAAAGCAAACGAAAAAAGGTGTATTTCAGCGTCGCTTTATATTGGACGATAATCAACAGCTAGAAGAGGTATTTTGATATATTTGCATGTGTGCTGATGTGACTCTAATAACGATCACACTGAATAAATAACACAATATCTTTTGTTGACTGGCAGGTTTAACTGGAGAAAAACTCTCCTGCTGTTCGATCGGGACGCGTACGAGTCAGTGGCGGGTCACCACACCTGCTACTTGGCCATGTCCAGCCTCATCGGCCTCCTCAAGACCAACAACGTCTCGTACGGCACGTTCGACCTCGGCCAGAACCGCCGCTTCACGCTGAGGGACAACCTGCGGTCCAAGATCGGCCTCGACTACGGTGGTGAGTACTCGTGACCGGTGAGAATCTGTCCTCCTGCAGTGAGGTAGGCAGATGCAGGTGAGATGCCTGGCCACTTCTATGGTAAGTCACGCATGTTTCTTACGACCAAGGTTACATTCTGGCAATTTGTTCTCCTTTTTTGGGGTGGGGGGTCAGGAAGATGTTTGCCCTCTACCAGACTTGTGAATGATTCAATATTTTTTATGAATCGGTTCAGAGTGATTCCCTGGAAAACATGAATGATTCAAGAATGATTCAGTCACTCAAATTATCACTAACGAACGATCACTGGTGAGTCACGGGCTAACATCAGTGGTACACGTATGATTCATTCAATTGATCATTCATTAATGATTAAATCACAATAATTATCAATGCGTAGGTGCAAAAACAGTGCAAACATTCGAAATTGTAACAAACCAAATGAAGGTGCTGAAAGTGATTTTGACATGGGTCCAGTCATTCCCATTTCCCGTCATTAGGGTGGGATTACTTTGGTATAGTTTATGCTGTCACTCCAAAAAATAGCTATTTTTGTGTGCTATGATTGATCCAATCGCCTTATTTTCTTTGTATGAATGGTGCAATCAATGATTCATGACAAGATTGCGAGGAGGTGAATCGATTCATTAATGATCCACATAAATAAGTATGATTCAATAAAAAGAACTATTAAATCAGAATAATTCACGAGTCTGCTATCTACTACACAGTAAGTTCTTTTTCCAACAGCGATGCCACACGGACAGACATAAGGCCGCGTGCTTTGCGTCGATTCCCGATGCCGGAATCTCCGAAATTCCCGGCTGTCCCCAGAAAGCGTCAGCTGTTTCGTTCTCAACGGCATTTCCCGATTCCGCGGCACATTCCAAGCAAATGCGACACATACATCACACACACACACCATGCACGTCGCCACCTTGCGGGGACTGGCATGGACAGGATTCTCGATTCCCCGTTTCGGCGAGGAGTTCCCGATACTCCCCGGCGTGAGAAGCTGAAGAACGTTCATTCCCAGTGAAGACACTTGGATTTTGAATCTTACGGACCTGGCCCCATGACAACTTTGAAGTCAGTCTTTCAGCGCTTGTTCAGTCTTTGAGGGCGGAACCCCGAACCTGGACCACGTGTCATGCAGTGGCGTGATGACTTGGACGGTCTAACGGGCCCTTCACAGAGGGAAGGCTCCAGGTTGTGCACATCACATCACATCACATCACGTCATATCACATCACTGCATTGTTGGTAGCTCTCCGCGGCATTCCGACCGATTTAGCACAGCCAATGAGCGGAGCCGGCGACCTGCCATTTGCGAGATTGACTATTGCGCGTCTTTTCACATTCACTGGCGACGGAAGCCTCCCGCCCGTCAGAATATACCGACAAAAACTCGTCTGGTTGTTTGTATCCGTATCCCCCTTCCACAATCCCCCATCCCCCCCCCCCCCACCGGCAGTGGCGGATCCAGAACGTCGGTCTCTGTCGCTGTGGGGACATACCTCCAAAAAAGTTCCACGAACTTCAGAAAACTCAACGGATTTCGCTTCCTTATACATTTTAAAACAATTGTATGAATACAAGTTGCTTAGATTTTCTTCCAGAGCGGGAAATATGCAAATTTTCGTCGATTTCAGGCGGTTTGGGGGGTCATTTGCCCCTAATGCCCCCCCCCCCGGATCCGCCAATGCCCACCGGTCGCCATTTTGTTTACCATCCTCCTGTCCACTGGGACATCCCAATGTGGGAACGTGACAGTGTCTCAAGTCAACTTTAGAAACTTGGCATTGCAGGTGAGTTCACTGCGTGAACAGATCAGCTAAGCTGATGGCAGACTTGACAGCGCTCGCTGGGGGTCGAAGGTGACAGAAGCCCTCACCCAACCATACCCGCAGTACTGCACCTTGCAGAGTGTTACACGGAAACGCCACAAAGCGAAAGGAGCGTCTCCTAAAAATGGTTAAAGCCACTGTACGTTTTCTTGTGTCGCGACTAGCCTGATTTATTACTCATCTTAAATTGCAAGGCTGGTTTGTAACGCATCTATCACAATGACAGCCATAAATGTCAAAAATGGCCTTGGAATTTATGACTGGATTGATGCAGGATTTCTGGCTAAGATAGTCACACATGACCTGACAATATCCGATAGGATATCAGACGGTGTTACCTACCTGTGACCGCCAGCTATGACGCCCACATGGTATGCGATATTACTGTCTAAGCACGTGGCATGCTTAGGTCGTCGGGAGATAAGAACATAACCATTTGATTTCCCGGTTTTATTTATTCGTCCTCCTCCATTCATATATTCGGTCTATTTGTGAGAATGTTATATTAGTAGGAATCAAATGGTTGTATGCCTCCTTTGCCGGAAAAATGGAATCGTATTACGTATATCTGCCCCTCAAACGCCACAAATGATGTGACTGTCATTTCCGTAAAAATAGCTGGCGAAGCTCTTTTCATAATTCATGCTGACAAATATTAAGATCATGTACAAATGTTAATCGGTTGCATGTCGTAGGAAACAAGCACTATCAAAAAGTTGATATTATCCAATAATTTTTGGCCGAAGTCAGCCCGAATTGGTATTTGAATCCTCACATATTTCTTTCTCTCAAAACGGGATTCCCCAAAACAGGTCGAATAAATCAGAGGCTTGAAACTGAAGTTCTGACGAAATAACTTCGGTCCGACGGCAATTGTGCGGGGAAGGCAGCGATCAGGACATTTGCAGTTCGTAACTGGTAGCCTTGTATCGTAAATAATAGTTGTATTCAAGTTTGGGAAACTGAAATAAATCGTCTTCAGCAAGACACGGCACAAACTCGCTTAGCCACCTTTGAAGTTTTTAACCCGCGCTGCGCTGGTGTCTCCCGCCACCTTCCGTTGGCTGGGGGGGGGGGGGGGGGCGTTTTACGCTCCCCTCGCTTTCTTCCAAACTAACAGTCTGATCATGATGCGTAAGGCGGTGATCGAAAGGTATCAACGAGCAAATCTCATGTATGCTTAAAATGTTGTTTCTTAGGTCAGAGGTCGGGTCAAGGTCAGATCAAAGGCAAAAAATCACGTATTTTTGCATTTAAGCTGCCTGCAGAGGCCAGACTATCAACAGCAGCGTGCCCAAACACAGCCAAACACTTCCAAATATCAGAGAAAGGTAATGTTAGAGTATGAGTGTCATAGTAAGTACAGGGCAAGGTCAAATTAAGGTCACTAAAGGTCACTATGTGTAAAAGTTATTTGAATACTATGTGACATATGTTTTATAGGGTATTTCAGCCATATAATTCGATGGTTACGTTCATTGTGCCATTTGACCTCAAGTTCAGGTCAAGGTCAGGTCAAAAAGGTCAAATTCTGAATTTCATAATTTGTAGTAAAAGACGCATGATTATGGCTCCGTTTCGTCTCAGGAACCCATTGGTGTCATTTTTTGCGTACGAGGTCTGGAAGTGCCAAAAAACGTAATTTAAAAAATTAAGTTACACTGTATACACATTAGTCATTTGGGGATGACAAATAGAGCTATTGATTCAAAATTTGGCATGTGGATTACTCATAGGCGGTTCTCTAACATACATTCCGATTTATTTATCTTTAAAAAGTTAGTATTTTATGTCCTTCCGAACTGGATTTTTCCGTTTTTTTTTTGGGGGGGGTCAAAAACCAAACGTTTACAAAATCCGAGATAGCCAAGTTATAGACAATGCCATTTTTGTCGTTTTGCCTCTTTTGGTTTGCAATTTGCTTTACAACTTGATGTTTTATGTCCGGTCAAACATCGTCGATTTTAGATCTCGAAAATTGCGTGACATTATGTCACTAAAACGCTATTTTCTCAAGAAGTTATCAGTTGATTTTCTCATAATTTTCCACGAAGGTGTTAAATTGATACTAGATAAGGTCTCGAATGTTTGGCGTTGATATATTGTTCCGTTTTAAGTTATTAGGGAAGTTCGCAAGGAGGGGGGGGGCAAAAACGGCCCCTTCCAGCCAATGGTGGGTTAAGAATAGTGAAAAAACGGCAGCGCTGCGCGCTGGTATCAATTTCCATTTTCGTGCTAGTTGGTAATAGTATAGTGAGCCCCTGCGACAGCTAATCACGTTGCCAAAGCAAACAGGGTCGAAGATTGTCAACATCGTAAAGGCTGCAACGTGCATCATTATTTGTATAGTTTGTGCCACCTTTGACCTAAGCTTGTGGGGGTGCGAGTAGAGCCCTTCACGGGACAACATTTTTGGATCCACCCCGTTCCGCCCCGTTAGCCCAGACCCATATCCACCCATATCCGGGTTTTCCCTGAAAATTTT
>JARFNZ010143302.1:0-10344 GCA_031763405.1 Balanus nubilus
CAGAGTCTTGGGTCTCCCGCGTCCCCGACACCAGCTGCGGCCTCCCAGGAGTGCAGAGTCTTGGGTCTCCCGCGTCCCCGACACCAGCTGCGGCCTCCCAGGAGTGCAGAGTCTTGGGTCTCCCGCGTCCCCGACACCAGCTGCGGCCTCCCAGGAGTGCAGAGTCTTGGGTCTCCCGCGTCCGCGCTGCACGCTGCACGTGGGCAGTGCTATGACGTCACTACTGCCGGCCTGTTTTGTGGGTCAGCGCGGTCAGCCGGGCGGTGCTCGCCGTATCCTCCGCCTCCCGTCAGCTGTTAATTAATGAGCGTGACATGGCCGAACTAGCCGATCCGCCACAAAGCCCGCGCACTGAAAGAGACCGGCACTTTGCGTTTTTGCTCAGCTCGCTGCACAAAAGGCGGCTTTCGGCGCTGAAATAGATGCCCGACGCCGTTCTGAGGCGTTTGTTACGCACCATTTGTCAAAGCACGGAACGTGAATAATGTTTGCGTCCGGCCGCTGGTCTTTGAAGGCCAGATTCAGAACAAAAACGAATGAGGTTCATACATCAGCTTGCATTCGAAAAAATAGCAACGACGGAAAAATAATATTTCACACATTTTCCATATCATTCCCAGACTATTAACACTGACCGAACGCCACCCAAAGTAAAGCATACCACTCCCTTACTTTTCCCTTCTTCCCCCTAACCTCCCCTCTCCGTCGACAGACTACCCCCGCATTTCTGTCGGCTCCGACAACCCCCTGCAAGTGGAGAGCGGTCGCTCCGTCGAGCTGAACTGCTCCATCGACGCCAAGCCGACCGAGACGAGCGTGCGCTGGATCCGCAACAACGCCGTCGTCGGCAACGACTACCTGCTGCAGATCGACGAAGTGTCGGTCGGCGACGCCGGGGCCTACACCTGCAGCGCGGAGAACGATGTTGGCGAGAAGAAGCAGGAGCTGGAGCTGGACGTGCTGTACGCGCCGCAGGTGAGTCCCTAGCATTCCCTAGCGCATTTGAGGTGTCACTCGTGCTGCGCTGTGGTCTTATCGTACTTATCGTATGTCACGGCTCATGTCGATGTAGTGACACATGGCGTTTCTCGTGGAGCACAATGATCATTGACTTTCCCCACTTCTGGAATCATTGCATGAATGTCCTGCTGTTCATGCGACATTCCACAACAATGATGATCCCATTAATTCTCACATTTTTGCATACGACGTGGCTGTCACGACCAAGGACCCTACGAGCCTGCTGTTCCAATATTCGATGAAAGTATCTTCTGAAGCTGACGGCGTGTTGACGTCCTCTGAAAACCACTGATCATGTGCTCGTCTCACAGGTCACTGTCCGGGAGGAACGCGAGGTTCCGGACGGTGGGAGCGTCCAGGTCGACTGCGAAATCGACTCCAACCCTCCTGCCGACGACATTTTCTGGCTGCGCGAGGACGTGCCTGAGTTCCGCCAGGGCGGCTACACCCTGCGCCTGAGCCGCGTCTCGGCCGAGGACAATGGACGATACATCTGCGTCGCCATCAACCGCGTCCAGAGCGCCGGCATGGACAAGCCAGAGGAGCGCGTCGGCAACGCCACCACCAGCATCCTGATCCGGCACGCTCCCGGCCAGGCGGTCATCGAGCCCGAGGAGCCGATCGGAGTCGAGGGTCGCACCCTGACCCTGACCTGTGACGCGCAGCCGCCCGGCCACCCGACCCCACGCTACCGCTGGTGGCGCGAGGACGAGCCCGAGATCACTCTCAGCAACGACGCCGAGCTAATCATCGACACCGTCGAGATGCGCGACCAGGGACGTTACGTCTGCCAGCCCGAGAACGAGCTCGGCGGTGGCCTGGAGGCCGTGGTTGGGGTCCAGGTGCTCCGCGCCCCGGAGTTCAATACCCGCCTGCAGGCTGAGGTGACGAGGCCTCTGGATACGGTCCAGTTCGTCGCTGCTTGTAGTGCGCAGGGTATGCCGAAACCATCGGTCACCTGGCTCAAGGATGGAGAAGAGATCAGCACGTCGGACGGCCTGTACGATGTGAGCATTGATGAGTCGGAAATGAACGACAGGGCGTTCACGGTCAGCAGCACGCTCAACTTCCGCGGCGGAGCGCGCGAGGGTGACCGTCTGACGGCGGCGGATCGAGGGAACTACACGTGCCGTTTCGAGAACGAGGCCGACACCACCGAGACGACCATGCTTCTCACGATCAGACGTGAGTAAAGACGGGCGAGGATGGGGAGACGGGCTGCTACTTTTTGGAAGGAAGGATGGGATGTTATGTCTGGGGTTTTATTCTCGTGGATGTGAAGGCCGAATGGACGGTGGCAGGAAATAGGTGCATTGTTGCTGCTTCGAGATGTTGTATGCTTCTTAGTGTCTAAAGAATATTAATCGCTTTCTGATAGAAGCATTGTTTTGCTTAGGTACAAACAATACTATCAGTCAGTCGAAGAGATCGATACAATGGGTAAACAATGCTTGTTGAAGGTTTCGATGGTCTGGCAGCGGCGGGACATGCAATCACATCCGGTTAGATTATGACGCGTTTTCCCGGCGCGATTGTGCATTTCTATCACCTGCTTTGTCCTCTTTGTAATACTGCTTGTTTGCAAAAACTGCTACCATTGTTTTGGTAACCTTGGATGTGAAAGAGTTTCCAAATCTTGAGAGACCTCTATTACCTGCTTATACAAGGTTCCCTTGCCACCGTTTGGCGTTATTATCCACCGTTAATGGCTCACATACTTCACCCTGCTCAGGCTGTATGGCAGGTGTATGACAATGACAGTCCAAACGCTCGTTATCGTTAACTACTGAAGCTGTTTCCCTGACTCCTGTGTATGTTTTGCCTACAGACGCGCCGATTGTGTATCACCAGTACAACAAGGTGGCGTTCGACGAGGGCGATGCTGCGACAATCGCCTGTCAGATGCAGGCGTACCCCGCTCCCGAGTTCCACTGGTCGCGAGCCGGCGTTCCTCTGGACGGCAACCCGAGCGGCTTCTTCGAGACCAACACCACCGCGCTGGGGAACGACGTGCACCAGTCGGTGCTGCGGCTGGAGAAGGTTCGCGCTTCCGACTACGGCGAGTACGTCTGCCAGGCGCGCAACGATGAGGGCGAGCACAGCACGGCGCTTCACCTGCAGCCCAAGGGCCGTCCCGAGCCGCCGACCGAAGTGACCGTGGCTGAGCTGGGCACCTCCTGGGTGCTCCTCGACTGGACGCCCGGCTTCGACGGAGGCTTTCGGAGAACGATCCACCACGTGGCGCTGGTCGACGAGCGCGACAAGGAGAGGCCGTTCGACTGCCAGGAGGAACGGCCGTGCAATGTGACCTCCCTCCAGCACCGAACGACGTATAGGCTTAGGGTGAGTGCGCTTGGTGTGCGCAGGCGGTGTGAGATGGTGGCAGAGCTGAGTGTAATTGGTAGGGGAAGTGTGTCAACCATAGCCATCATCTAAAAATATTCGTCCTGTATATTTTCACCTCTAAAACGCACAATGAACGATGGACATGAACTATTTATGTTGCGTACTTTCTAAAAAAAACTACTCCAATGACCGTTTTAGCTGATGTTTAATCTCCAACTAGTGACGCCATATGCGCAGCACTTTCGGTGGCAGTCGTGTCTCATCTCTGCTCAGTTACTCCTCTGAGGGAATTTTGTCGTCCGCTTTGCCGCGCATAGCGTCGCTAGCTGCCGCGTCATCAACCGCGCTCGTGACTGGCCGGCGCGCTGATCTCGACACAGAATAAAGCACCCGTCACGCATGAGCAATGCTGAGTGGAAAGGCCCCGAAGTGGAGAGAGTAGCTTGCCGTGCCTGCCGGTGGAGCCAACTGGTTCCAGGCGGTCGTCCGTAACATTGTTGTGTTAACTTGTTATCGATTTCAATTGGTCAGCGTTATTAGTTCAAATGAACGCGGCTCGCATATGCCGTGATCGATGATATTATTATAGCAACAGACTGTAGAGCGACGATGCTCCATCTTTCCAAATCACTACGAATCCGTTGCTGCCCCCAGGTGTTGGCCAACAACGACGCTGGCAGCTCGGAGTACTCTGAACAGATGCAGTTCAGCACGCGGCTGGACGTCAGCCAGCTCCCGGTGGCCGAGCACGTGCAGTTCGAGCAGGAGGCGCGCCAGCTCGACTTCCACGTGGTCCGCTCCGACATCGACGTGGTTGGAGCCCTCGAAGTCAGGTCAGTGGACAGCCTGTGACAGTGGGATGAATGTTCAGAGAAGGGTCAGGCTCGCCGCTTTTCAGACGGTTACCGTGGTGAAGTACGACAAGCTGAATATGTTGTTATTAGCTACATTGGAACCTGCAGTGTTTCAAGCATTTTACACGTTGTGAACATTTTTAGTCGTCATGTCCGTGAATGAGCGTCGTTTTGTTACTCCTGACGTTACCTCTCTCCGTTGTTTTAACCCTCTCATCTTACGGCATCACAGTACATGATGAAGTCATTACACGCAATATGACATCCCCAAGTTTCTATCACGACTGACGCTACTGAAGTGATCGTGACATATCTGTGACGTGGACGTGCCGCCGGCAGGTCGGACGGCGGCGACTGGCGGGACACCAACCAGGTGGTGGAGATCGTCAACAGCCGCGGGCTGACCAAGCTGGACGAGGAGCTGGGAGACGTGGCCGAGGTGCGCGTCCGGCTCTGCCCCGAGGGCAACACCACCGTCTGCGGACCACCCGTCCAGGCCGAGCATGGTGAGCAAACCGGAAACAGCGGGGTCGGAGGGAGGTAAAGGTAGGGGTACATGGTGGCGAAGGTGTCCTGTGATGATCCAGTGGGTCTTTGCAAGTTACTCTGACATTTATATTTTATTGGGGAAGCTAAAAATGGTGTTTATTAAATTGAAAGAACGTTGTAGCTAAACACCATCATTCCTGGGAGAAGACGATTGCTGTTCACTGTAGACGATTGCCGATTGTTGGCGGCACACATTCCACATCTGCACTGATCCCTTACATCCTATGTGTCTGTGTGGCCCGCAGTTGTACCTGGCTCCATCAGCGCTGCCTCCGCCGCTGGCGTCAGCATGTCCACCATCATCATCGCCGTGGTGGTGGTGACGGTGCTGCTGGCCGCAGTCGTGCTGGCCGCCATCTGCTGCTGCCGCCGAGACAAGACCCGCAAGAAGACGGCCAAGACCTTCAACGACGACGCCTAGTGAGTTGGAGGGACAGATGGCGAGACGAATCACTTGAACGCGTGGTGTAGGATTTTGAGATGATCAACACTATGGGTTGGAATGGATAAGAGGCTCGATATTTGGCGAACGAGTGATTTGGTACAGTCTTGTGTCCTTGAACATGAGCATATGGTCCTAATATATTGGTGGTGTACGTGACTTCGTTCACAAAAGCTTTGTCCATTTAAATTTCGCACATTTCTCATACGGAAGGTCAACGCGCTTTCTGAACGTTACGTCTTTCCTGTGTGCTCTAGTCTGGCATGCTCGTCCCGTCCTATCAGCGTCTGGGATGCTTGTTTCCTCCTCGCTGGTTGTCTAACCGGCGCGTTGCCTTCCCTCAGTAACCGCCAGAAGCTGCCGGCCTACTACCCGCCGGGCAGCGGCGCCGACAACAAGCCCGGAGTGGACACCACCGACCTGAGCCGCATCAATCAGGACCCGACGAAGGCCATCTACGGCGCGCGACCCGGCTACGAGGCAGGCGCGCCCCCCGTCGGCGAGCACAGCCAGCCGGCCGCCCCGCACCCGCCCAGCGGCGCCATCAACATGGCCTACATGGAGAACAGCTACTCAAACTCAAACAACGGCGGCTCAGTCAACTCGCAGGACTCGCTGTGGCAGGTCAAGGCAGGCAACGGCGACAACCGCTCCTACGGAAACCCAGACAACCGTTCTTACGGAAACCCCGACAACCGTTCGTACGGAAATCCAGACAACCGTTCGTACGGAAACCCAGACAACCGCTCTTACGGCAACCCGGACAACCGATCGTATGGCAACCCGGACAACCGATCGTACGGACAGCCCGAGGGTCGGCCGTTCACGTACGACCCGAACACGTACGACCCGGCGCAGGCGAACTACCTACCAGACCAGCCTCTCGGCGGGTACGGTGACTACGGTCAGTACCCGCCGCAGGGGGCGTACCCGGCGGACGCCACGTACCCGACACAAGACGAGTACGGACGTCCGTACGAGGCGGACCCGTACGGAGCCGTCGGCGGACGTGGCCGGCCCCACCATGCAGGTACGTACATGGCACGGAGCCGGGGGGACGGACTTTCATAGTGGGTGAAATTATGGTTTATTGTAAATTTAAGTCATTTTGTTGATAACTTTTCCATAAGGTTCTCTTGTTATAGTTGTTTCTATTGGTATTCGGGCATTTCCTTGGGATACTTCTTCGAGGTTTAATTTTGAAAATGACTTAATCTCAGCTCAAAAACTATCCCGTCTTTTTTGCTCTATTGATCAACTTGAACAGAACGCAGAGTCATGGTTCATGAACGATGGTTCCGTGGCTTCTTACAATTAGTCTTGACCCTTGAGAGCACCTTACTCGCTAGTCTTACACTGGCTCGTCTTTCTGTATGCGAGCGCTATGTCGGTGGCTGTGCGTGGGTCTCGGTCACCACAGCGCGTGCCTGCCGTGTTTCCGCAGAAGGGGGCTACCGGGACGTGTCCGGCCTGCCGGACCCGTACGCCGACCAGGAGCCGGACAACAAGCCGCAGATCTCCTTCGACGAGTCACTCGAGAGCGGCTACTCCACGCCCAACTCGCGCAACCGGCGGGTGATACGGGAAATTATAGTGTGAGCGCCATTCACTAGATGCCGCTAGTGAGCCTCGCCGCCGCGGGGCGGAGCGCGGGCGAGCGGGCAGGGGCGCTCTAAAATGAAGCAGCCGCCCATATGACGTCGCCGGTGAGCGTGACGTCATCAGCCCTGGAGCTGCCCGCCGCTCCGAGTCGCAGTGGAGTCGGGTTGGGTCGGGGCTCCGGCCCCGACACCATCAGCACACTGTGATATCCCCCATCCCGGAGCGTCCCCCCGGGCCCGCACGCAGCGGGCCAGTCAATGTGATAGTAGCTGACTGCTCAAAGCTAGGGCTCGCAACCGAAACGGAGCCGCAGCAGATTGTTGAGAACCCGGGCGTGAACATGATTCGTTTATAGCGTTGTCGTGTTGTGTGCAAAGAGGACGATATGTCACGTTTCACGTGAATACAAGAGTGCGTGGGTCAACAGTAAGAGAATGGGTGAGCGGACGAGTGATTTGGATCATGTGAACAGATATGAAGGAGTGTGTCTTGAATGGGAGTGGCACGAGTGAGGAGAGTAACAACAGTGTTATCATGAACATGCGTTCTCGTGAAATGTATCATATATCAGCCTGGAGAAGGAAGGAAGCATTTAATTAAACGTCTGGTTGCCTTATGGCTCATGTGCTGTACAAGAAAAGATAATTAAAATGTCCGCGGAGGCGCGTATGTTGATGTACTTACCTATGTCTGAGCCCCTGAATACCTTCGGAGTATTCGGGTCATCCTGTTCTCCAAGTGTCCACAATGGTGTTGCTTGTGCCTTAACCGACCTTCGCGCTGTGGCTCCGACAAGCCGCACTGTAAATACCCACGTGTAGCCGCGCGCGCCATGTGTTTGGGCGCGTGCCACGCGTGCCAGTGGGATCAGCTGAGCGGCGGTGCCTGCACAGCGGTGCCATGTGCCAACCGCGGCCGTTTGAATGCCTGTGATCTCAGACATTGCGCGCCCACTCCCCACTAACGCTAAGTAACCGCGCCGCCCGCCGGCCCGTCGCGCACGGCTTTCTGTCCTTTCCGTACGCGCGGCGCGCGCCCCAGGGAAGGGCAGCTAAGCGGTGGCGGCGTGTGTCTGCCTCGGTGCCAACCGGAGCTACTGCCAGTCCCCATCGCCACCGCCGGCCCTCAGCTCGGGTGGTGACAATATCGAGGTCCAGCCGTGTCCGCCCATCTGTTGTGAATAAATGTTATTTTAAGAATGTTTTAGTTGTTTAGTCGCTGAACGCAAAAGGGACAATGGGTGACACTGGCAGATCAAAGGGGAGCCGGGGCAGTTAAAATCACGCCTCTAAACGCCGGAAATGGATGCAAGTTGAAATTCCTCGATATAGAAGAGAAACTAAACATTTTTTTTTCAAGGGAAATTTGTTTTATTTCAGCAACCATGCATCGACAAGCGAAAACCGATGAGTTTTCAGCATGGGTGTGCTCGACTCACGAGTCGTTTAGTGAATTTTGAGTTAATTTTGACTCAACTCTGACTCAAATGGGTTGAGTCGAATTTGAGCCAGCTACGAAATTTCGAGACTGAGTCGAGCCGGGGCTGAGTCACATGGATTATCACTTGAGTCAGAGTTGAGTCCCCTGAGCGCTGTTTGAGACAAAGTTGAATCGACTAATATAATGCAGTGACTTGAAAACAACAGTTTTTAAGATTTGGGAGAGTAAGATTGGTCTATGGCGTTGCATGGAAATGGTCGACTTTAAATAGAATGTAGGGGACAGTGGGGTAAAGCGGACTGGCTAAGGAATGACGTCCCATATTTCTTTAATGGCATCCGGAATCTACCAACAAATGTGCCAGAAGAGTAGCTTCGTGTTTCAGCTCTGATTTTCATTCGGATGAGTTTTATCGAGGGCTAAAACAGATCGGAGCAGCTCGACACCGAAAAGACCAAAACATGTTTTCAGGCTTTAAAAAAAATGCGGGGCAAAGTGGACCATTGCTTATTCTCTTCGCCCCATTTGATCAGCGCAATGCTAATTCACCACGTTGTTACACCCATCTAATTATTGTTGTGATTATTACTAAGTACTATTTTTAGCTTTACTCCTTCATTGATTTCGTTAACATTTGTCTTTAATTTATTCATTTTCATAAATTTTAATTGCTATTTTTATTAGTAGTTTATATTTTTATTTCAAACAAAGTTGAAAACAATCGTTCACATTAATTAAATCATCAAAAATTCATACACATTTACCAAAAACATAGCAAGCGAAATGTTGGGGCAAAGTGAACAAGCACCGGGTAAAGCGGACCAGGGGTGGTCCACTTTACCCCGTTTCAAAATTTGACATTTAGACAAGAATTTCAGACAACACGCAGAAAATAGCGATTATTTGTTACTGTCCTATTTACACCCACACAATTGCACTTCCGAAGCACTGACATTTATTTATTTTTTACACACACATCGTGGTAATATCTATATTTTCATAACACTAAAATTAGGAGAGAAATCGAAAATACCATATTTTGTGTTCTGCAGCGAAAACACGCACTCCGATGGCCGAGTCGCCGCGGCCAGAAGTGCGTCAACATGATGCACTCTCAGTGAGAATAATTGCACGTGAATAGCACCACTTATAGAGGATCAGGAGGGTATATGGTTTGCTTTGTCCCGGTAGTCCGCTTTACCCCACTTTCCCCTGAGGGTTGTTTTCACTTTTTTGAAGTCAGCCGTGTTTTTTTAACACAGGGCAATAAATTGAATAGTAAATTTAAGTCATTTTGCTATGTGATGTCTCCATCCACCTGAAAATGCTACGTAAGTTAGGTTTGCGCACCACGCGTAATTGTTCGCTCGAATAGTAACATTTAGAGTAGTATTACTTCAAACACGTCGAAACTCGACATGATTTTGTTAACACTCCCGGGGGTTTCAAGTGTCATTTTAACATTTACATTGACAGCCAATTTAGATATGAGTGTGTGCCATCACTTGAAAAGGGGAAACAGTTACATTATCATTACATTTTTATCAACTTCCGTACTTCAAGTTCTACTTAAAGTTCCTTCTTCTAAATGTTACAATGGGGATTTTTAGAAGTTATTGAGTTTCTAGAGATATTTTCCCGTCCGATTTGTAATTGCTGCCATATTGAAATCCTTTATTATCTTCTGCGTTTGAGAAAATTGTCGTCGTTTATCGTTGCGGCGTCGTGTTGGAAGGTGAATATTGCTGCTGTTGCTTATTTTTAGACCCAACTTACATTTTCTGATGATCACAGCATTTCTTATTATGGCTTACATTTTGTCATGTGCGCCCCAAGCGCCCCCATTGATGAATCCTTGATTAGAGATGAAACAATCAAATACTAGTGCTGTGTAAATCAGTGTCATTTTTCAAGTTATTACAACATTCTTGTTCCGATTCCAGCTTTATTAACTTATAGAATTCGGTATTTTGTGGTAAAATGCACCATAAAGAGCAAGCTTCAAAATGCTCCGTGCCATAGCATCACTGGCGGATCCAGAACGTCGGTCTCTGGCGCTGTGGGGGGGGGGGGGGGCATACAACCAAAATT
>JARFNZ010143313.1:0-10343 GCA_031763405.1 Balanus nubilus
GAGCTCTCCTTGGGCCTAAGGGAGCACCTTCAAACAGCATAAGGGTTCCTCTAGCATTCACCTGCCTATTGATAGTTGGATCTTTGTCTCGTATATGTATGGCCTCTAGGACAAATAGTTCTCTAGCGTTGTTTGACCTGTCAATGATGATAGTGTTCTCAAGCATTTGTTTTCTGGTGAGTCGCTGGTCATGGTAAGTTTCTGTGTGTGTTTTTGGGCCGCCGTTTTGGAGGTGCATGGTGATTCTTCTGCTAAGGGAAGTTGTAGTGTGTCCGATGTATTTACAATCTTGACGGAGTGCACAGTCTCCGAGGGGGCATTTATAACTGTAAATAACGTTGGACTGTTTGATCAGAGATTTGTCACGCGTGGGGTTGTTGTTCATGAGGAGTGAGCGAGTTGTGGGGTTACGATAAAACACGATTAGTTTCAGCTGGTCACCTGCGCACACTGGTTTGCAGTGCCTCCTGACGATGGCTCGGAGGACCTTTTCGTCGGCTTTGTATGCCTGGGACATGCTGTTCTGGTAAAATAATTTATGTGTTGTGCCGTTCTCTGTGTTATCTTGTCTAGTGTCTCCTTGTCTCGGTGTTTGAACCTCAATGTACTTTTCGATGGCGTCATGTATGCATTTGTCAACAAGGCATATCGGGTAGCTATTGTTGACTAACATTTGTTTCACCCTCCTCATTTCTGCGTGCAAGAGTGTCCAGGATGAGCAGTGTTTTATCGCCCTATTGACATACGCATTAACAACGCTTTCCTTATACCTGTCGGGACAGTCGCTGGACCCGTTCAAGCACCTGCCCATATCGGTAGGCTTACGGAACACTGTTGTTTGGAATGCTCCGCTACGACCATCTAGAGCTACATCGAGGAAATTAATCTTATCGTTAGTGCTTAGTTCTATAGTAAACTCCAGGCCCGATATCTGCTCCAGCTGGGATTTGAGCAGAGACAAATGTTCCTGTCTGTCGACGTCTACGAAAATATCTTAAAAAATATAGAACGTCTACGAGAATAGCTTTAAAAATAAAACTGAATTGATGGACTCCCGAATGACATCAGCTAGACTGCAATCGTATGAGTGGTTATGATATTCCACAATTTTCAGTACGGCCATGTCGGGAATAGTCGGCCACGGGCCATGCAAACAACAATGTATGACAATCCGACAAGGAATATCACAGGCGCTTCATAAGCGTTTCAAAATAGGTGTAGGTATTCAGGAAACAATGTTGAAAGCTTCTAAGAGGTATGTGAAAGCATGTTATCCCGCCCACTGCTCAATACGACGTAATTAACGTCATATGACGTAAAGCAGCAGGTATGGGTAATAGCTTTCTTCTTTATGGCTGACAATTAAATAACCTCACCTCGTTAGGCCCGGTACTCACTAAGACCTGGTACTCACTGAGCGAAAAGTAAGCATAACGTAGAGCAAACGTAGACAAAACGTAAGCTTTGCAAAATTGAGCAGGCTACAAACGGCCACAAACACAAGCAGGCCACAACCAGATATCGAAACGACGTTGAGGGGAAGGTAATAAGATTAAATGCGTTGATTACTGTGCGATTAAAACACAATAAGACAATCGAGTGTTTACGTTTGCTTTATTTTGTTTTCATTGCACCGTAATAAACAAAGTTCCTATTATTACCATCCCTTGAACATTGTTTCGAAGTCTGCTCGTGGCCTGCGTTTGTTTGTGGCTGTTTGTGGCTGTTTGTGGCTGTTTGTGGCTGTTTGTGGTCTGTTCGATTTTGCATACCTTACGTTTTGTCTACGTTTGCTCTACGTTACGTTTACTTTTCGGACAGTGAGTAACGGGCCTTACTCTTATGGAAAATACGTATGACCTTATACCCGTTTTTCACTGCCAGAGCGCAAACGAAACGTCACCAAACGTAGCTAAAACGTGCCCAGAATCCAGACCGTGAAAGATTGAGAAGTTTTTATTTTCATCCAAACGGAGACGGTCTGGTCACTGGAATCGTTTTGGCTACGTTTGGTGACTTCTTGTTTGCGCTTTGGCGAGTGGGAACCGGGCATAACGGTTCTCTGTATTTTCCATAAAAACGGGGTGAAATAATGGAATTTGCCAGCCCCGAGCAGGCTGTATTTACACCGATCCCGATTAATCTTCTTATCATAATATTCACGGTAAGAATAAAAAGGTAGCCAGTGTGATTCGGCGTGACCTACCAGCTTAGCGAATAGACATTCACAAACGCCGGGGACGTAGCCAATGGGGGGAGGGGGGGGGGGCTAAGGGGACCCCCATCCCCCTGATCGATTCAGTTTACGCTAGATAAATTAGATCTTGCTGAACTAAACATTAGGCCTAAAGAATCGAGTTTAAGATATTTCCTTCCGACCGGTCCCCCCGTCCTCCACTCCATAGGCGTAGGAACAGGGGGGCCCACGGGGGAACAGGCCATGGCCCCCATGGCCCCCCACTTTTTGGCCAAAAATGTAGCTAAAATCTTCAATTTGTCTTCAAAGACAAAACATAATGCGGCAAAACGATTCACCAAAGCGAGAGGAGTCTAAATCTGCAAAGAAATGTTTCATAGGGGGGTTAGTTTTCCCACAAAGCGAGATAAAAGTTTCACTGCCCCCCCCCCCCCACACACACACTTTTCGTGACGTTCCTACGCCTATGACCTAGCTGATTGACAACTAACGAAGCTCAAAATTAGTTGGAGCCAAATTTAAACATTTTCCATACATATTCTACTTTAAAAACAATATACATTTATTTCCCCTCCATGCGTACAAATTATTAGCCAAAATGTAAATTATTGGGGAGAGTGACGGAGATTTTCTTGCGAGTAACGAAGTGTAAACTTCCTTTACGGATTTCAATCGTTTTGGAGGACTGTCGTCCCCGCTAGTTCCCTTAGAATCGCCCTCTAAACAGCAGGCACTTGGCGGGCAGACAAGAAGAACAAGCCCCCTAGAAATCGGAAAGGACTTGCAGCTTCGTTACCAATATCACCAGCAGCAGCACCAAATAACTAGTACTGTTTATCGGATGAGAATACATTACATATATGGTGATAGTCGCGTGCACTAGTCATTATCCAGGCGTTACACTGGGGAAACAGTTGGTCGCTTGAGACGGACATTACGCATCGGACTCTGATGATGATGGTCGGTGCTGTGGGGCGGTTCCGCTCCCAAGGTCATTTCGTCCCTATCACCCTATACCTGGTATCCTCAATAATGGACTGTCCGGGTCACATGTCTCGTTATTTCCCGCTTAACCTCAAACTTACGATTTGACCTCCAAGAAAGCTCATGCTGCCAGTGCCCCATTTGTTACACTTCATCAGATCGTTCCACTGACTCTAGCAGGGCGTCTCAGGGTCGTCATATTATACGACCATCTTCATTACAATATAAAATATAGGTGCACACATAATTAAGACAATAAAACAGACTGAAACTACCAACACGATTACAGTCTTGAGTGATCAGGCACGCAGCAAGGTTGGAATCTCAGCCTTGAAGTGGCATATAAGTGGCTGGAGTGACCATTGGTAATCACCATTCGGTAAAACAGCTCACTGTTCATCAGCTCGGTACATACATAAAGCGCCGCTTTCTGCGGTTGTTCCTGACACGTTATAAGCTCACATGGTGTGATTGCTTGTGTCACGGTGTGTCACGGTGTGATTGCTTGTTTACGAGCCAAGAACGCAGTACGCCGGGCTCCCCGAAAGTAGGGATGCCGTGCGTCAGAAAGGATCATCATGACAGCAGAAACACGCCGCGGCGCCGAGCTCGGTGGGCATTGCCAGTTTATTTTAGGTAGTAGCCGAGGTGTCAGTAGATCATGGTTAACGCTCCCAGGTGACCATGCCATGCGGTTGACTACTGGATGGCAGCGACCACGAGCGGGCGTGAAAGGACGGCATACGAGTACAGTAACGGAAAGTGAGAACATCGTAGCTGCAATGACCCGAAATAATCTGCTCCAAATTTTGTGTCCATATCTCGTGGATACCATAGCATGGCATTACATTGCTGAAATTTGGTGTCTGAGTTAGAGAAGCCGGCCACTCACGGGTCCTCAGATTCGACAGCCTGGTTTATAGTTCTAATTTGACCCCGAAGCTTACAGCAGCTTGTACTCGAACAGCAGCATTGTGCTCAAACTTCAACTCCGGTTCGAAATCAGAATCTCTATGGTTACGACTTACGAAACATAATTGATATTTTACTCATGTTCCCACTTCTTAGCACCTTGAATGTGTTAAAATTTGCGATTTTCCCGACTTCAATCGTAGGGGCATCACTCCCGGGCCTACCTACATCCCCAAAACCCAAAAGTGGAAAGTGGTAGCACAAGCGACCGGCGGTCATTCTAACCACACAGTGGGGTTCATCCCCTTCCCTCTCCCCTCCCCCTCTGCTCCAGTCCAGTCCACGGCAGAACCGAGCGCTACGTGCAATGGATCATCATGACAGCAGAAACATGCCTCGGCGCCGAATTCGGCCGCCATTCGCCAGTTTATTCTGGGCCGTAGTCTGATCGTCACTCGGTAGATCATGGTTAACGCCCCCAGCTGAACTCGCCTGTTGTCATTTGGTCGATTGCTGGGTGGCAGCGACCCTGGGCGGGCATGAAAATCACAAATGTGGTGTTTCGACGACGGTTGAATGTTTCACGAAAAAACCCGGAATGAAACAGGTTTCTCAGGGCGACGTTTAATTTGTCGATGCATTTAATGTTTCAATAGTCGACGGTCGACGCTTTTATTCACAAAACCCCTGTTAGGAGGACCTAAAATCAAAATAGCATGCGAGCGACATCTTTGAACACAGGTAATCAACCCGTGAGGCGCTTCCCTCGCAACCACATAAGTTTCTCTTCTATACAGGACCGTGTCATCGAGAACGGCCTCGTACTCAGTTCACCCTGCCGACCAATAGTCCAGCAGTTTCAAACTGTCATGTCACCAGTCCGAAAGACAGCATTCAAAAGACACACCTTTGTACAAGGCTATATTTTCTCCCCGAAAATACTTCGTACAAACATTATATTTCTTTCAACAGTCATGATGCTTGCGGCGCAGTGAACCAGCGCACGAACCGTGTTCAAAGCCTGACGTGAGGAAACGATTGCATGGCCGAGCGGGCGTTACCAAAGTCTGGTTCTAAAGTAGCAGCACAGAGTTATGGCCACGAGAGAACGACTAAATCATCCGGGTAGTAAAACTGCAGCGTCTCAAACAAGGCGAAAATAAAGGAGCGGATATACCTCTACCTGCCAGTCCGATCATATAAAACAAAATCTCCCACACTGGCTATGCTCAAATCGATGTCTCAGGTTCTCACAGCCGAGGAAACAACCACCAGAACAACTATAATATAGTTATGGTTTGTAGTTATGGCTGATTATTACTATCAGCCACCTAAACAACCCTCTGTCATCCAAGTAAAGCACGTGCAATGCGCACACAGACGGCATACAGCAAGGAACAGGCGTCACATACTAGCATGAAATAAGCGTGAAGTAAAGCAGGGCTCTTCATCATAAGCTGAAGTTGTAACGACAGCCCGTGACGGGTAAGTACACAGGCTTAATGCACCGACACACGCCAGCACACAATTAGCAAACAGGAAATAAACACCATCAGTCAATGCAAGTAATCAAAACACACCGGGCGAGTGGCCATCAATGTGAACAGCATGGATCCACCGTATCGGATCCTCCTTAGATTGACATTGGACATTTATAGAGTGGCTGGCGAGTAACGGTAATGAGTTCAGCGTCACGTACCAACGACTTCAGCTGAAATCGACAGGCGCCCGCTCAGTGAACACACTTTCGAGTTTGCACACGCAGCCTTACAAAACCACTTAGCAAAAACGTTGCATCTCACATTTTGTCACTTAACAATAGCCGTCCTTACTAAATTACAATCGATGTAATTTAAACTTTTTGATTAGACTTTTTTTATTAGACACAATGTTACATGCATGACACCTCTGCGAAGGGGCACGGGTACATCCGGCCTCTCGAGTGAAGCGATCAAAAGTGGTAGCCTGTCCTTCCCATCACGTTTTTACAACCCAGCGGATTTTGACTGGACCAAATATTTGTCAGTCCGGTTCTCATGTAGCCACAGCGAACATGAACTACCAACGTTATTAAATATAGCACAACAAAAAAGGAAAACATCAACATAGCAGTGGCCATGGGAAATTAATGTCCCATGAACTACTAATTCATCTCATCGCCACATTTCACTCAAGTCACTCAGAAAGCGTTTCAGAGTTCCGTATCCGCTCTTCCAGAGGCCGGTGCGTTTTCTCCCATACCTGTGCAGCCTCCCCGTCTCAAGACATAGCCTTAGCGCGAGTCTCGTTCCCAAAGCTCCGTCACTGTTCCTCCTAGCTCGCCTCCGGCCCCGCTGCTGCTGAACGGCTTCCTTCTCACCACCGAGCTCCTTTGCCTTTGGCCGGCTCCTTTTCGCTGGCTTCTTCCCGTCCTGAACGCCCGCTCCCCGCAGCTGCGTGCCAGTAGCGGTATCAGGTCCCCACCACAGAGCAGCCGCTACCGGGAAAACCGAGCCGTCTCCGTCGCCGTTCCGTTTTTACCGACCGGTCGTTATCGACCGTCTCCAGTACGGCGTCGCATGACGGCGCAAGTCGTGACGTTTTCGTGACGCCTGTCATGGCTCCATCGTGCCAGTAACGCGACCGTGTCGTGCCGGTGTCGTACGTGTCGTTGTGTCGTACCGTGTCAGTGTCGTACCGTGCCAGTGTCGTACCGTGCCAGTGTCGTACCGTGCCAGTGTCGTACCGTGCCGGTGTCGTACCGTGTTGTTGTACCGTGTTGTTGTACCGTGTTGTTGTACCGTGTTGTTGTACCGTGTTGTTGTACCGTGTTGTTGTACCGTGTCGTTGTACCGTGCCGTGACGGTGTCGTACCGTGCCGTCGTACCGTGCCGTCGTACCGTGCCGTTGTACCGTGCCGTTGTGTCGTACCGTGACGGTGTCGTACCGTGACGGTGTCGTACCGTGACGGTGTCGTACCGCCGGTGTCGTACCGCCGGTGTCGTACCGTGCCGTTGTACCGTGCCGTTGTACCGTGCCATTGTACCGTACCGTGCCAGTGTCGTACTGTGACGGTATCATACCGCGCCAGTGTCGTACCGTGACGGTGTCGTACCGCCGGTGTCGTACCGCGCCGCTCCTACCTGTCATGTTCTCGGTTCACTGCAGGAGCACAACAACACACCACTATCTGAGGCGCGCGGCCGCGACCCGAGGCGGACTCCCGGCCGATGGGGGCGGAGTCAGCGCGCTCAGCTGCCGCAGTTTGCGCCGCAGGTAGTTGAGGCGGTGCGACTTGTCTTGGAACTCATACCAGGGCACCTGGCGGACACAGGCACACGGCGTCAGCCCAATCCGCAGCCGCCGCAGGAACACGCGGACACAGAAGTACACGACGACGTGCAGACGTGGGGTAGTGTGACAGGGAGTCACAGATGCAGGTGAAAGGGTCCCGGAGACGCTGGGATACAGGGTTCTGTTCCTTCTCCAACAACAGATTACCAGCCAGTCATCACAATTGATACAACAAACATCAATATACACCGGCATTAGGGGCCTGCGCATACACGCATCATCATCTGGCTTTTGTTAGGCCTTCAGTGGAAACTGGAAGCTGCTAAACGAAACTCCTTCGTTCTAGCTCAACTCTCTCAGTCGGTCTGTTTATTGGCAGTGAATGAAACCAGCATTAAACAACGTAACCTACTCGTGTACCACGACCCCCCCCCCCCCCATCCTCCGCGGCGTCCTAGGTTGGAACCTCACCTCCAGCACGCTGTAACCGATCAGCCGCAGCTGGCGCAGGCGCATCAGGAAGTTGCCCACCGGGTGCTGGTTGTTTCTGGTGTAGCAGCTGCGGCCGCCGACCACCACACAGACCCAGTGGCCGAGGCCGGCCAGCGGCAGCTTGGCCGCCAGCGCCGGCTGACGCAGGAAGGCGGGCGGCAACGGCGCCCCCAGACCGGTACCGTCCAGACACACCACCATGTCTGCGGACGGGCAGGTCGCGGTAAGTTAGGGCAGGGCGGGGGAGGTCACGGTAAGTTGGGGCAGGACGGAGCAGGTCACGGTAAGTTGGGGCAGGACGGAGCAGGTCACGGTAAGTTGGGGCAGGACGGAGCAGGTCACAGTAAGTTGGGGCAGGACGGAGCAGGTCACGGCAAGTTATGGCAGGGCGGGGGAGGTCATGGTAAGGCAGAAAGAGCAGGTTACGGGGCGAAGAAAAGAAGCTATACCGTGTGGAGAAACAGGTGACAATGATGTGAGTGATCAGGTATCAATGTGCCATTGTGGAAGTGAAACAACGTAAAGGGGCCTGTAGTGTAAATGAAGTATAAATAAGAACGAGTAGAGTAAGTACTAGTGCAGTGCAAGTACCGTATTGCCGTGGGACAGTTTGCTGGTGTAACAATGTGACGGTGCCTCCTGAGTGACGTGTGTCGGAGTGACGTCACGTCACCGTACCTGGCGTGACGAAGTGCGGCAGTACGTGCAGGGCTGCCACACGGTCACTACCTCCGAGCAGCTCCACCAGGCCGGCCCGCACCGCCAGCTGGGTGTTCTCGGCAAACGTGGGGCGGCCCGTGCCCGGCCGGGGCACGCGAGCCATGTGCTTCTGTAACACATCACACGCACGGCTGGTATTAGGGGTACAACACATCAAATCTACCAGCGTGAACCATCTACGCACCAACTTGCATCTAAAATTGGACAATGATCAGCAGCGGGCCCGAAGACCAATGACGTTTACAGGGCACGAAGGGATGACCATATAAGGGGAGAAGTCGACTCGACCGATTGAAATGGCTCAAGTATGATATGAAATATAAAATATAAAATATAAACAGTGACATAGTGTCACAAATCCGCGAAGTCACAACAAGCAAAACGCCACGAGCATCGCCGAAGCCTGTTGCAATATTCTGTCCGGCTGAAATGTCTGCGACAGACGTGACCAGATGGGAGAAAGGTCCCAGTCATTCAGCAGCGATTGAATTTGTGTCGCCAATAAAAACGAATTCACACAGGCACAAACTAGTTTTACTCGGAAATCTTCGGATCTATTATACAAAAATTGGGCTTAAGAGCTTCGCAACTCATCAGGTTATGTGGCCTATTGTGCAGGGTGGCCAGAAATTGTTGCCCCTTGATCACACACCCTTATTCCCTCCAGACGCTTTCAAAACCAACCGATTTTTTTTTTAAGAACCCGCCTTGGATAATCTAGGGGAGTCGGTTGGTCATGTTGCCAACCGCAGAAACGCGTCCTCTGCGATAAGATGGCGATAAAATGGACCGGCTAGGCAACTGCGGATAGGAAGTTGCAGTTTCAGCGACAAGATACCGGGCATTCCTGATCTCTGGGAATCCTTATCGGATGATTGAACGTGCTACGTACGTGCATACATATACGTAGCCTTCATAGGTGTATAAAGCTTGGCCGGCATATTTTTCCTTTAAAAATTAAACGTGACTGAAGAAAGGGCAACAATGCCGGACACCCTGTATAACACAACTTCTTACTAAACGAAAGCATACTTGAATCGTGTCACTACTCCAACGTGTCTGAAAACTAGAAACCAAAGTTGTGCTCGATTGTGCAACCGACTCAAGCCATTTCCGTTTTGTGGGCAGCTCCTCACAACAGGTATAGAAGGGAGGCGAGGGGTTGGGATGGGGGTCAGTGGAGAATGGGATGGGCCATACGTGAATGAAGAATTAATGGGGTCGAACGGTCATAAGTAACAAACAAGGCTTGAAAGCAAAATGCGCCTCCCATGAGGATCAAGCACCCCGTAACGACAGCGTTCAGCGCTCTGCTGGCACCCTGCCAGAGGGGAGACGCACAAAATGGGGGATAACTTGAGTCAGTGACGTCATCGAGCACAACCCTGCTAGGACCAACTGATCCCAATACTGTACGATCCAGCTGATACAATATAACGCGAGGGCCCACCTTGAGGTGTTTCTGCTGGTAGTCCCGGGGTAGCTCCGAGACAAACCCGGGTAGCTCCAGCTCCAGAGTGCAGCTGAGGGCGGTCAGCTCCCGCTCCAAGCCACTGTAAGACGACAGCATCGACTCTGCGGGGCAGAAGAGGACGGACCGGTCATCCACCGGGTCTCACGGGCACGGGGCACGGGTCACGGGCACGGGTCACGGGGACGGGTCACGGGGACGGGTCACGGGGACGGGTCACGGGGACGGGCCACAGGACTGTGGTCACGGGGACTGCGGTCACGGGGACTGTGGTCACGGGGACTGTGGTCACGG
>JARFNZ010143324.1:0-10343 GCA_031763405.1 Balanus nubilus
TCTCTCTCTCTCTCTCTCTCTCTCTCTCTCTCTCTTCTCTGATAAACTTGAATAATGAGCTGATAAACTTGAATATCGTGCGATGATTGCGTTGGCGCTTGAGCGAATGAATTCATTAGAGGTAACTGATTGTTTATTTACTGCTCAAGTTATTCTAAATACAATTTCGGAGCAGCTTTATGTTCGTCACACATTTACAAACCAAATTTAGGTGTTGTAAAGAAAAGGTGCGAAAACGTGTTATATATCTCATACATCGTATCGCTCGAGAAACTTCATTTCACCAGCAGAACTCGTGGCGAATGCTACATATTTGCATTGGAGCATCTTAGCTGGCACTGACCTCGGTCCATTCATGTCCTAACAGCCACTGCCAGCATTCTGTCCAGTCATGACCAAACGCTGACTACTGGGGCAGGTCGAGTCCCTCGTCAGGCCAGGCAATTACTCAGCTTGGCGCTGCAAATTCTGCCACCATATTGCACTAACACTCACCCATATGTAAAGCAGCATTACAAGTTGCAAGCTGTTAGACGGTTCCAGCGGAGGCCGATTCCACCGCCAGGAACTGTGGGAATCAAAGAGTTCCCCCCGTCGAATATTTTTAATAGCCCAAAAACGGATTGCGCTAACGATCCGTAACTTGGTGTACCTTTCCGAATGTCAAGTTTACATATTCTGAGACGAAATAAAGCAGTTTCGTTGAAAAGTTTAGATATATCGACTTTTGTGACAACACTAAATCCCAATTTTGGCCGAAAGTGTTAAGTGTTTGGAAATTTAACAAAAATTAAGTATTTGAATAAAATGCAAATGAAAAACGTCAAAATACGTAAAATGACGAGTTCTACAAAATTACTTTCACGGATTCTTAAAGCTGGAATTCTGACCCCCAAATTTCCTTAAAGCAATTTTAAAGACATCTCTCAAAATAAAAAAAACTAAGATACTAAATAGTTCGGAATAAATCTACGGGAACTGGGCATGAACTTTCCAGAAACCAAATTTTAAGTAAGATATATTTATATTATTGAGTAATGATTCTGAACACTTGATGTGAGGGAACTGATCACTTCATTGTTTTTATTCAATATTTTTTTTAAATTTCTTGACCACTTACGAAAATGAAAAGACACCACTAGATTCTTTAGCAAAATCTGATTCCGAGAAATGTCTTTTTATGAAAAATACTTACTTCAAAATGTGACTTTTTAACCTGACCTTAACCTGATCTGCCTGTTATACCGTAGTTAAGAAGTTGGAAGTTACAAATGTCCTAAGCGCGCCAAGAAAGCATCAAAGGTGTTAATACGCGACTACAAATTTTCTACATTGAATGCCTACCCGAATCACCTAAATAAGTTGCGGAATATTAACATCGAGTTTCAGGCAACCGAAAGATTTTTGCGGATAGAAACTACAAAATTGCAATTATCATTCTGCGCTGATGTTGATGCTATAATTTTTTTGGGTAGTTCGTGTGTTTCAAAACATCGTTAAGTCAACCTTGTCATTGCAATTAGGTGTTTTTGAACAAAGCTACTATATGTTAAAATGAGTGGACATGAGAATCAGCTAATTAAATATACTTTTGATACTTAAAGATACTTTTAGATACTTTTACTTACTTAAAGATACTTTTGAAGATATCACATGTTGTTTTGAGCAAAAGAAATTAGTTGGAAAGATATTATTTTCCTTTTTACATCATTTGTATACTTCGGAAGCGTCGTAAGCACTTTTGTTTAGAAGATAACCGGTATTTTCTTTGTTGAAATCATTTGAAAATTGTCCGCCCGTAGTTCAGTTGGTATAGAGCGCCGGACTCCCGGTAGTGAGAGCCCGGGTTCGAGGCGCTTCGACGCTCAATATTTACTCCTGACGGGGATGGCCTGCGGTCGGTGGCAGCGGTCGCACACAAGGTCAGTTGAAGTAAGTGAGTGGGGCGGACCGTGTCCGGCTTTGTGGGCATGTTAAACTCTCGAACTAAAATTCTGGCGGACGGTAGGGGTCAGGACCTGCGTAACAAGCTATGCTTAGCGCGGGTTCTGATCTCGCAAATCCGTCCATTCAAAAGTTTTGGACTACATTTATAAATGAAAAGTCATGTCAGGTATTTGGCAAGTTCCGTCGAAATCAAACGAGAAATGCTTGCCGACTTTTACTTCAAACGTTTTTATTTTCTAAGTGGTGTTGAATGTAAAATGTGAGCAATTTACACTATATTTTTGCCTCGTGTTCCACTAGCAACTATCAACTCCATTGCTCGATATTGCAGGTACGACTCCCATATGTTATCCTTGAGTTGACAAGACATCGTGTTATTGGAAATTATATTTTTACCGTTTTGAGGTAGTTGATGACGTCATGGTGACGTCATAAACTCATAATTGCATTAAAGAGACGCCATATGTCAGTAAATGCTTTTCTATTCGTTGAAACTCATGGTGGCTGGCGAAGGAAACCGACATCCGACGTGTTCCTTAGACAATTCTGCGTCGAATTGTGCCGATCTCATCTTTATACCAATGATATATCACGAAATAAAAATGCGGAAAGAGACAAAGTCACTCAGGCTAAATCGCATATCTTGTGAAAAGTGCATGACACCACGTGCAACACTGCAACAGAGCTATTTAGGTTCATACACAGACCACTAAATATATCTACAGATATAATTACAGTTCAGGTTATCAAGATATATAAACTACAGAGGCCATTAGTTAATCATACTATATGGCTCGTATATTATATGTATTTGTGCAATTGACTGGATGACTATTCTGCGTTGTTTTTCACTTTGCCAGAACCGTTCATTTCTAAGACTAAACTAATAGAGCTGTATTAGATATTTCAGTACATAGTATTGCAGTCATCGTATTGTATCCTAATGATGTACTGATATTAGCCATGAGCACAGTTGGCGAAGCGAGCCGGAGTAGGTATCTTTGTGAAGTAGTTGGAAAGAAGTTGTATAAGCCCAGTCGTAGATAACTTAGGAGACTATTCTTATGTATCGGGTGAAATTCTTTGAGGACTGGGTATAAAAGCAAATGGTTTCCATCTGGCCTAGGCATGCATGTACTCAAAAGCATAATGAAGTTTCTTTCCTTGCAACAACCGTTGGGGTTATTTCAAAATAAAGATACGTAATAATAAGGAACGCGTCTATGTGAGGGATGAGGTGTAAGACGCATCCCCCGACCCGCTTCCCGTAAACACAGAGAGGTATACAGCTTTGCATACAGTGACGTGAAGGTGTTTCCGTCTCCGCGTATCTGATCTATTTATGGCATGTCGATTCACAGAAGTGAATCAATGTACATAAACGGAGCGAAACTCTTCAACAAATACCTGTGTATTTTTTCCATTTCCGTTCAGCGAAATTCGTTAAATACCACATTCGTCAACCAACTAGAGCATAAACTGCACACACCCAAACACACCTGCCACGCAAGGCAGTTAGGAGAAACAGACCTCCGGCGCTCTTAGCGTGGTCACTAATCACGCCACTACAGATGCGGTGATGGATATGTCGCCCTCACCGTTGTGAGAGTCACTAACGTGCCGCTGCCGGCACGTTAGGCAGCTCCCTCACATGATGATCGCTTGTGCTGGACTCTGGCATCTGGGTTGGATAGTCGCGAGAGAGAAAACGAATAACACGACCACCTTTAATACCAAAGACCGTAAGGCATATCGTACGCGCGGATGTGCTGTCCATCGGTCACTCGTCAGCCACTCGAGGGCTCTGATGAGTTTAAAAAGCTGTTGACCTCGCCGATCGTGACTTTCAGAAAGTCTGGTCCGGTGGCTGCCGTGCCATCATTAGGCAATGTTGAGATCCGGCGGCCGGTGGGGGAACCCTAGCGGTGACAGTCAGGTCATTAGGTGTATCACCGGACCATTGTCATGCGTTGTTGAAGCGACGTTGACAGACGGCCAGACCAGGTGGGTTGTCTGCATCCGGTTGTTGGCGTATCCAGTGGCCAGTGGCTGTCGGTGACCGAGGTAGCCACGGCCCCACCGTCCCGCAGCTGGGTTGGATCCTATCTGGTGTTGCTGGAAAGGCGGAGCCGTGAGCCTGCCAGGCAAGGGCACTCCAGCAGCGCGTGTTCTGGCGTGTCCGGTCCCTCACGGCACACCAGACAGCGCACCGTCGATCACACGAGGTCGCTGTACTGCTGGCAGGCGCCATCGGGCAGGTAGCTCAGCGAGCGGCTCGGGGTTGATGGGCGATCACCGTGTCGTCACCTGTTTCGGTGAGCACCAGTTTTGGCATCCTGTCGCCCATGATCCGCCTGTAGAGGCTGTCGGCCAGCTTTTACGCTAGACTTTGGAGGCGTAGCGGCTGACAGCTCGAATGAGGGTGCTGACATACACACTAACAGGAACGCTGTCCTGCGGCAGCCCGGGGGTCTCCTTTGCCAGCACAGCCGCCTTTTCGTTCCCAGGTGACCAGCGGCGAGCCAGAGCTCACTGAAGGTAATACATGTCGTCCTCCCTCGGTGTTCGCCTGGAGCCTCCATACGGGTGCACCCAACACGGTGGTCTGTGCTCCGGTGCCGCTCGCGAGCGTGTCCAGCGAAGGCTACACGACCAGGGACTCACGGCCGGATCGTTCTCCAGCTGCTGCACAATCTCCAGAGCAACAAGCAGCGCCACCAGTTCGGCGCGGGTGCTACTGCAGGTCTTGCTAGCCGCGGCGCGGAGCTTGAATTTTTCACCCGAAGGGAGGTTGACCAGCGCTCCACTCCCTTCGGCACTGACTCCTCCCTCGGCATGTGGATCCCTCGCTGGAGGCAGCTGGCGGTGGTTGCGGCCTATGGCGCAGGTGTCGCGCGGTTTCAGTGACCCTGCAGACGGTGACCACAGCGTACTCTTCGGCAATCGATGGGACGTCACGGTCTGCACTTGGAAGCCCTCTTCACACGACCGACGACACCGACTGGTGTCATGTTTGGGATCGCACAAGGACGTTTGATCGCAGCTGGGTCCTTGGCCATAATATTTGTAGCAAAACGGTGCAAGAACTTCGGTACGGCCAAAGAGTAGTGGTATGGCCCAGGGGTAGGGCTGAGAAGCCTTTATGTCCATCGCGATGGTAACCGTGGAACCTCAAGCCTGCTGTAGCACGGGAGCACTATGACAGTACGCCGTCGACGGATGTGTTCCAAAGTTTTTTTTAATGTTCCGGACCGTGCGCGTTGATAGCACAAGGTGAAACTCCGCTTTAGCTTCATAGCCTGACAGAATATAGCTGCAGTCCGGTGTGCTGGTTAACGTCACGTCTTCAATTTTCCAAGGTTTGTGATGTTCGCCACTTTTTCCCAGATGTACAACGTTCGGGATATTGCTTGCTGTTGCTGGGTGTTGGGTTGCTGGGTGTTGCATTCAGCATTCATAGCGGAATGCAGCGTTTGAAATTGGCTTCCTTCGGAAATTCATTCCATTATTATTTCCATCATATTCCAATTTAATCTAATTCATATTGAATTAGAAATACTTAATGCTGTCCGTCTCCATCACTTGTGTCGAGCTTCCAATCACTTGCATTTTCAATCGCCCGGACCGCAAACAGCAAAATAAGAATGCATAATAAAACAACTATGAGAATCCGGATGTCCGAATTTGTATGTGGGGGATTTCTGAGGTCAGGGCCCGTGGTAAGCGGAGCTTGTCGCGCTGGTCCTAATGTCTGACGTCATACGGTTTGATCGCGTATCTAATCCCGGTTGGCCGGCACATTTTAGAGACGACAGTTTTGCGTGCCCCATGTACCGGACACGGCTCACCCCGCTAATAACAGCTTGAATAGATAATCAATAATGTTAAGTTATTGATAGCTTAATGGTTATGCATTCTGTATCTTATCCAGAACAAAAATGCGATCATAACGACCAGGAAAAATCCAATTGAAACATGCATACAAATTTACTCCACAGTTATTTCATAAACCTGACCATTATCGAAATTATAAGCATTTAAATATTTGATCATTGTATGCATTTTGAGCACTTTCTTGATTGTGGGTGCCGAGAGACTATTATGGGTGCCCATTTTAACTTTGTGGGTGCCAGGACACCCACAAAAGATAGAAAACTACGCCCCTGTTTTGCACCTCCACGCTGACCTCTGCTGACCCCATCCCGACCCCTCGCATTCCTCACGTCACTTGTGAGATGTGGAAAAAATTAGCACAACTCTGGTAGGTACGATTATGGCCTAGCAATGATTGGTGCGGCAAAATAACGACTATGGCATCGAAGCAGATCAAACAATGATTCGGATCCATCCGAGAATCATACAAATCTGCGCAGTGCATTTTTTAATTTTTGTACATTGGCGTTTAGTCTGACTCGATGAGTCAGACCATAGGTGGTTGCCACCCCCTCGGTTTTTCGAAAATAACTCGCGTGAAAAGCGGCGGAGCGCGACGAAACTTTTGGTACCCTAATATTGATAAATTTTACACCTACCCTGAAAATTTCAAGTCTGACAGCTCTGGAGCCGTAGAGACCTAACCGCGCCGCTGGCAGGATGCGAACGAGTGCCGAGCGCTGCGGGTAGGAGGTGCTAGGTTTTTGTACAATGGCGCCATTTCTGTTCGATTCTCGTATTTTTCTTATCTTATACCACCACTGACCCAAACTTCAACCGGTCCCTCAGAAATGTGGGAACTTAAAATGGTTCAAGACCAGATAAAAAAGCATCGTGAAAACGGTTCTTGTGCTTTCACGCACAACTTTTTGTATTGTCACTGGCGGATCCTGGGGGGGGGGGGGGTCATTAGGGGCAAATGCCCCCCCACACATAATTTTGGGAGAGGCATTCAATACAAGTATGCCCCCCCCAAAAAAAACAAAAAACAAAAAAATTATGCACTGCAGCTTTAAAAATGGGATGACTTAAGATTGAAGTTATGAAAGCAGGAGTTCTCTATGGTGTTATATTCCCATGCCAGATTCATGGATGTTTTTAAGATGTCTATTGTTTTCATAGGCTTTTCCAAAACCTCCATCCAAATTCTTAAAGGACATTATCACCTCTGGCGGTAAAGTAAAAAAAAATGGTTAAAATCAACGTAACGAATTTTGTGTCACTGATGGTATGGCTCAAACGTGCAACTACATCACCTAACAGGAGATAGCAGGAAATTATTTTTGACTCACTTCAAGATCTTAAAAGAGCGGCGTCTTTATGATCTGCTCCATTTCGGCATGATGGCCGCCACCGTAAATATTGCATGGAAATATTTGGAAATATAAATGGAAATATAAATGGAATATATAAATATTGCATTGAGCATTGTTAATAAGATTAAGGGAAGATAAAGTAACCTTATGCTCATTATTTGCATACAAAAGCAAAAAAAATGCAGTTGTCCAAAAAAGAAGTAGAAGATCCCATAAAGCAAGCAAGTGCTGGACCACATAAGGGAAAACGTGCAACAAATGCGGGGGCAAAAATCACTTTGCAAAAATGTGTAAAAGTCGCCCAGTAGACGAACCCAAGCCTAACCACTCAAACCAGGCGGGTAAATGCTATGAGAGAAGAAATCGAGCCCTGCAGTGATTTTGCGTTCACGTCTGGCAATGGCATGGTAAACAGTGACAGGCTGACAACAGTGACAGGCTGACAACAGTGACAGGCTGACAACAGTGACAGGCTGACAACAGTGACAGGATGACAACAGTGACAGGATGACAACAGTGCCAGGCTGACAACAGTGACAGGCTGACAGCAGTGACAGGCTGATAACAGTGAAATTGAATGGTCAGACTGTAAAGGTCTTGGTCGACACTGGAGCATCAGCGGATATCATAGCCAGAAAGGGTTTTCAAAAACTGACCGGCATCAAAGCTGCGAAGACGAATCGAAGACTCTTGCCGTAAGGATTCAAAATTCCGCTGAAGCTGGACGGTCAACTCTTGGCATCAATCGCAGCCAACGACCGAAAAGTCCAGAGTTGTTGGCTCATAGCAGCTCACGGTCAAGTCTCACTCCTCGGTGGAATATCGGCAGAGCTACTTGGATTGATAACCACTGGTGAACATATCAAACAAGTGGCTGAAAAAAGGACCCGCTAAGCTATCGCTGGAACAAGTCCTGAACGAGCACAAGGAAGCGTTTGACGAAAAGCTGGGACAACTGGCCGACATCAAGGCCAGTCTGAAGTTGAGAGAAACGGCACAGCCAGTTTTCAAGAGAGCGAGACCCATACCATATGCGTTGCAAGACGAGATGGACCGGGAGCTGAAGGAATGAGAAGACTCAGGAATCGCTGAAAATACTGCATATTCCGACTGGGGAACACCCCTGGTGGCGGTGCCGAAGCCCGGGGGAGGGGTGAGACTGTGCGGCGACAATAAATGCACGGCAAACCCTCAGCTCAAAGTTCCAAAGCATCCCATGCCGAGCCTTGAAGATATCCTGAGGAAGCTGGCCGGTATGACGAAATTTTGCAAACTGGACCTCAGCACGGCGTACCTGTAGATGTGGCTGGACGAGAACAGTCAGCAGTCGACTGTACTGAACACCCCGAGAGGACTTCTGAAAATGAAACGCCTGCCATATGGTATCGCAGCATCACCTGGCATATTCCAGAGCACGATGGAGAAGGTGCTGGAAGGCCTTCCGGGAGTAGCCTGTTTCTTAGATGACGTCATGGTAGCTGGCTCTACGGAAGCCGAAACTCTGAAGCGGCTGAATGAAACTCTGAAAAGAGACTGAAGAAATGGAAGCTGGTCTTGAAGCAGAAAAAGTGCGAGTTCATGATGGCGTCAGTCCAGTACCTGGGGGTAGAGCAGAGCGGTGATGGCGTCAAACAAGTGAAGGAAAAGGTGGACCCCGTGCTGAAGGCGCCAAGGCCACATAAGCGAGCCGAGAAGCTTCCTGGGAGCAGTTACCTTCTACGCTAAACTTGTGGCAGACATGTCTAAGGTGGCAGCCCCGCTGCAGACTACTGCAAAAGGGGCAAAAGTGGCAATGGACGGCAGCCGAAGAAAGCGGCTTTAAGGATCTAAAGGAGGGACTCGCCCAACCTCCTGTCTTGGCGCATTATGACGGACGAAAGCCGGTGCGATTGGTGACTGGTGCCGGTCCTCATGGCTTGGGCGCCGTTCTCATGCAAGTGGACCAAAATGGGAACGAGCGACCGGTGAGATTTGCTTCAAGGAGCCTCACTAAAGCTGAGAAGAACTACGCTCAAGTAGAACGGGAAGGACTGGCCGTCATATTCGGTGTCACGCGATTCAAGCAGTATCTCTGAGGCAAAAGATTGACTCTGGCGACAGACAACAAGCCACTCACAGCCTTGATGGGACCGAAGACGCAGGCTCCCGCGCTAGCGGCAGCCCGAACGCAGAGATGGGCGGCAACTCTGGCAGCCTTTTCATATGATGTAGAATACAGAAAGGCAGAAGAAATTCTGATGGCGGACTTCCTGTCACGCCTCCCAGTTCAGAAGGAGGAGGAGGAGCTGGCTGACATCCAAGATGAGGCTTCAGTTTGCTTCCTGGAACAGTTTGACAGGATGAAACCGCTAACCTGTGAAGATGTAAGACGAGCCACAAGCCGGAATAAAGTGTTGTCGAGGGGCGATCAGTATCTCCACAGTGGCTGGCCGCAGCGGGGACCGCCGGAGCTACAGCCGTTTGAATCGAAGAAGAGCGAGTTGTCTCTCAGCAGTGGCTGTATACTGTGGGGAAACAGAGTGGTCGTGCCCGAATGCCTGCGGAGATATGTGCTGAATGAACTACACGGCAGCCACCCAGGCATTAACAAGATGAAGATGTTAGCACGCAGTTACGTGTGGTGGCCAAATATTGATGAAGATATCACACATGTGGTGAGCAGCTGCCCAGGGTGCCAAGCAGGACAGAAAGAGAGACCGGTAGTGTTCCTGCATCCCTGGGAACACACCAGGAACCCATGGGAGCGCATCCATCTATATTTCGCTGGGCGCTTCAGAGGCTGCTACTATCTAGTGGTGGTGGACAGCCATTCCAAGTGGCCAGAAGTCGTCACTATGAAGAATATCACCACAGAAGCGACTACTAGGGAGCTGTCAAATATTTTCGCAAGATGGGGAATACCGGTGCAAGTAGTGACGGATAATGGAGCTCAGCTGACGTGGAAGGAATTTGAAGAGTTTATGATGAAGCAGGGAATCAAGCACATACGTATTGCACCATATCGACCTCAGTCCAACGGACTAGCTGAGAGAAGGGTGCAGACAGTGAAGAAAAACCTGAAAGCATGTCTGATGAGTGAAGACGACTGTCCGGGGGGGGGGGGGGGGGGGGGGGGGGGGGGGGGGGGGGGGGGGGGGGGGGGGGGGG
>JARFNZ010143335.1:0-10342 GCA_031763405.1 Balanus nubilus
AAAAGGCCTCTACTGCGCATGCGTGCTGCAGCCTAGTGTAAAATTTTACAATAGGCTGCGCGAAACGAACAGCCCTCTGGAAACTCATGATTAGTGGGGCTTCACGGTGAATAGATTCTGTGTCTGCCCTGCGTCTTGCAGTCTCCTGGAAGAGTCGGGTAGCTACACATCGGCTGCTGGGCGTCCAACTGCCCGTACGCGTGTGGCTGACAGAACTTCTGGCTTCTGAAGCTCACAGACAGTTTCTGAAGTTTGCAGCTACCGAGATGAAAGTGGCTTCATATGGTAGAGCCACTACCACTGGCAGGGCCAATCAAACATCAAGGGCGGAGGCGCAGGTCCGTTTCGGTTTTGGGCTCTTCCCTGGCAGTTCACAAGGCCAACATAGCGGGGTGCATTCCCGGTTCGGTTCACATATTTTTTAAGAGGACAGCTTACGTTACTTCAGACTCGTCCTGTAATTAATCGTGACCTAGACTAACATTATTCGCTACAGTCAGTGAGTGACCCACTGTGACGCGATTTAGTGAGTGACCTCTCATCACCTCTCATGGGGAAGCGAGTGGATCTATTTTGACCAACAGAATCTAGAAGTTGACCTGCCTTGTTCAGCAGGCCATGCTGAAACCGTATGAACAAGGTTTATTCGAGAGCGTCAGCCGACATCCACATCACAATGCATCCAACCTGCCAGCCAGTCAGAGTGCACCTGACAAGGATGACACTGGGCGGCATATCGAAATTCATACATCTGTGGACGGCTGTGTCCACCGTCCGGCTGGTCCACCCCTGCACCGGGGCGGTGCCGGGTCGCCCGAGTCGCCCGTCAGTGACCTCAGTCACGTGACCGACCGGCGCCGGCCAATGGCGTGCGGGCGTCACGCGCCCCGGGTGGGGTCGTGACCTGTCTGGCCCGGCGTGGGGTGTGGGTCAGAGCGCGGGACAGAGTTGGCGGGGGTCGGTTGGCTCCGGGAGCTGTGCCGTTCTGCAATGTATTCAGTGATATACGTAATGTGCCGTGAAGCATTGCAATACAGTGAACAGTGGAAAGCTGCCTCTGTGCGGGGTCTACACATCGGCATGCCGCAAGAGCACAACGGATTGGAATTCGAGCCGCGTCCGCTTAGCCCCCTCCTCCCGCCCCCCCCCCCCCACCCGTCCGTCCGTCCCTCCCCCTCCACCCTCCTCCCCCGTCAGTTGCAGTAGCGGCCATGAAGCTCCAAGACGACCCTCGCCCCACTGCGCCGCCGCCATCGCTCCCGCTGCGTCTGGCGATGCCGTCGCCTCTGCAGTCGAGCTCCACGCACCACCATCGCGCCGCTGCGGTCCGAGCAAAAAAGGCAGTTCTCTGAGCGAGCCGACAGCGGCGGCGGCGGCGAGCCGCGGCTGATTACATTTCAGATTGAAAGGTTTGCGACATCCGACAGAGACGGAGCGGGCCGCTGATGCTAGCCAGGGGTTCTGTAAAGAAGCCGCGAGATGTTTATCTGCCGCGGAGAATGGGGTGTTCGGGGTGCTCTCTGCTGCTGTCGCGACAGGTGATGGGTAACGGAGGCACGGAATGAGAGGAACTTGCAAGTGAGGAGGCACATGAGTTTGGGAAAAAGGTAAAAGCATTGGAAAATTTGCAATCAGGGTGCTGCTCCTGGCTTGAAAACAGTGAAGATGCATTGGTGTGGCGTCTAAAATATAGATAATTTTGCACCGAGTCAGCTGCAACGCCTTCTCCGTACAATATGCAAACCTAATGAGCACTTACAAGAATGTTAGGTCATGCAAATTAAAAAGTAATATGCAAATGTCGCTAGGCTGCGCGGCATTGAATGCCCTCAGGCCTAAAACCACTCACCTTTATTACAGCCGAATAAAGGTCAAGTGGAACATTAACGGAAAAATGGCGTATCCTAACCATAGCCGCGTTACTTATACCATATTGCACCAGAGGCATGCCTACAACCATCGAACATGCAAAGAACACACAACTCAACATCCAAAAAGGCATCCACCTCCACGAGACGCACTAAGCGCGACAGGCGGTAACTTTAACTGACCACGACGGCCACGCGTCAGGCGGAAGTCTGAGTTTACGGGGCCGTAACATGGCGGCCGGTCGACCTGACGGCTGCAGATGGCCCCGGCCGCGGGCGGTGTTCGCTGGACCTCGTGACAAGCCGCCGCCGCCGCCGCCGCCCCCGCCGCCGCCGAGGCTCCTCGTCACGACGTACCGTCACGTTAAGTGATGGCAGTCCGCCCCCTGTGATCGAACGTCAGTGGCGCTTCTCCGGGGCTGACGGGACAGCGGTGATGGGGGGGGGGGGGGGAGGGAGTGATAGGAAGATGAAGAAGATGACCAAAAGTTGCCTGCGAAGTTACGGAAACTTTCGAATTGATGTAACGGAAAGCATCGCATATCAGAAATTGGTTATCGATTGCTGCTATGTTCATCAGATATTCCCGGGCTTACGATAAGAAAATAACTCAAGTGTGTTGTTATTCATGGCATGAATTCCAAGGATAATGTAAACGTATACAGAGTTCTGTCCGATTTTCTCTCTGAATGGTAGCGGCTGACAATATTAGCCAGGAAACGAGCGGGGCAGAGGCATCAAGCTTACTCGCTCTCAGTCGCGCCAGGCAGAAAGGACCATTCCATTGTCATATATGGGATTTCCAGATTGCAATCTCCCAAAGCAAACTGTGCCGATTCTGATTTATCTTTATGGCTCGACCCATGCAGCAGAACCGTGCCCATGAACGCGTGACAGCATGTGGCACGAGAGGAAATAAATGACAACGAATGTGCAAGCGAATATCAAACAGACAGTTCGCCTCAGCCATTTTGTATCTACGTCATTGTATTGCAAGAATCAGACCACCAGAATGATCGAGAGCACGTTAGGCGTTTAAGAACACCATGATAGAGCAGAATGAAAGAAAGAGCGGAGAGCAGCCACAGCACGCCATACAGGAACCGCTGCACGCCATGTGCAGCTGCATCAGGAGCCCACGATCACCCACACCACCATTCCTGGAGCGGCAGCCCATTCTCCGCATCAAGATAGCCCACCCCGCATGCTTTCCTGAGCTAGCATTATCACCAAGCCATCGCCCTTCAGCAGCAGGCCTCTCAACGTCACTGCCAGCGCTGGCCGTGCCTCTTCATACCACTACCCACCAGCCCGCACCTCTTCTCCATGCTCTACACCCGCGCGTGTGCGTACGTGCTTTGTGTGTGCGTGGCAGGTGCTGACAGCACAATGCGACCACTACAGGGAGTCCTCCTCTGGTGGCTGCATGTTATGACTCCCAGCGATGACTCCCAGGGATGACTCCCAGGGATGACTCCCAGCCCCCTGGCCCCGTGGCCCGGCCATACAGCATGAGGCGGCCGGCGTTTCACGAGCACCAGGGGAGAGCTCAGGCATCTCGCTCACCGGCCAGATTCAATTCCGGCATTCAGGACGCCCTGAATTAGACACAGAGACGGTAGTTTAAGCGGGCCCAGCGGTCGACGCACCTGACGGCAGCAGTAAAAGACGCCTTAATCGCCGGCTCTTCAGAAAGTGCGGCTCCACTCTGCAGACAGCGGAGGTCTGCCTTTTCAGACAGCGGAGATAGGGAAGGAAATAAGTAGGAAGAGACCTTCGTCGCAGTTTTTAGAGTGGCTTTATTTGGTCTGGTCAGGGCAGTGCATTGTGAAACGCGGTGTAAAAATTAAAAATGTCGCACGTATTCACTAGCGAACCAGGGACAGGAAATTCGTATGGGTCACTGATCGACGAACACGCACAAGGTGCAAACAGAACGAAAGGCAAAAGACCATGGTCGTGGCCAACAACTGCTAGGTTGTGCCGAGCCGATGGCATAGACAAGATCCATCACTAATGATGGAACAAATGGCTGGTAACATAATCATCTGCACAGCAATCCGTTCATGACCTCTGGGTGTCTGATGTGCATGAGCAACCACACTGGCGGATCCAGAACGTCGGTCTCGTGCGCTGTGGGGGGGGGGCATACCCCCCAAAAATCACAAATTTCGGAAAACTCATCGGATTTCGCTTCCTTATGCATTGCTAGTAGTTTTTTTTAACTTTCCTTAATAAAAGTTGCTTATATTTCCTTCTAGATCGGGAAATGTGAAAATTTTCGCCGATTTCAGGCGGTTTTTTTGGGGGGAGGGGCGCATTTGCCCCTAATGCCCCCCCCCCCCTGGATCCGCCAGTAAGCAACCAGTGTCACTTGTTTCACTTGTCTGACGCTGAGAATGAACCATGCGATTGTAAATAAAAAAAAACACATTGACACAGGTAAATCGCTGAGTCAGAACTGCCATATGAAGCACCACCTCACGAATCACGATCCGTGAAGGTCAGGACTCACGATCGAGGTAACGGAGCCAAGATGACACATTCTTCGTCTTCCTGCGAAATATCCTCTGGGAAGAAAATGATCGACGTTTGCAATCTGTTGACATTGGCTCCAATTACAGTAACGCATGACTCAGTCTCAGCCGGTGCTAGGTCCGTGTCCGTTGCAGCTTTTCCAGCCAAGTCTGATAGCACTCGCCAAATAAAAACGATGGTGTCATCACCACCGTAAACTGTGAGGAGGAAAGCTGGATAGAATCCGTGTATTTGATAACTTATCTGCAAATATACAGGATCTTGGGAAAAGAATAATGTTACACTGAATGGACATGTAATTTGATTTCAAGCAGGACATACCAGTAATGGCGCTAAAAGCCAGTCTGTTTTATGAAAGCCCTTGAACATAATGACGACACATCATAAAAAGTAGTAAAGACGTTAAAATATTGCGTTACAGTGTCGCCAAGACATTCGGTAACGCACGTTATCACTTTATCAGCCTGATCTTCCAGCGTCAATCACATTGGGCCACTAATGCCTTCGTCGACAGGGCGGAGGCACCGTCTTGTCGGCGTTCCCTCATATAAGAACTATCTGACGCAGTAAGACCATTAGCGGTTATTCGCTGCCTTTAGAGCACGCTCTGTTGATGGCCGATTGCATAGTGTATAGTCAGGAAACATCCGGCGACGTCCGATGAGACAACTCCCCCTACCCCTCCCCCTTCCCCAATCTGCAATAGCAAAAATGTCCCTTTAGTTCTTGAGATATTGGGAGGGGGACTCTGACTACAACCATGGTCTACGCCACAGCGCTGATGGAGGGGACGTGTCCCTCTAATTTCTTGGATATTCAATATAACCCCAAATGAGCGGTGCATGAAAGGAATGACTTTCAGGCGGGAGGCCCCCCCCCCCCAACCCACTTTCGGAGCATAGCGATGAAGTCATCACCTACACGAATTTGAAATAAATAACAATCCTTGGGTTACATAATACTTCAAAAATGTATTTTCTTTACTGCTTTTTCATAGCAGCAATCCTGAACTTTTTGATGCATCGTGACAGCTCTTGGACCATTATTTACCAGAGTCGCAGCCGCAGGCCACAGATGTGCGGCGTCCGACACCGACAGCGCTGATCGTTCGGTCATGCACTGCCAGCCTGAGCTCGTTTGGAGCTGCGCTTCGCCAGCTGTCCTGAAGCCATACGACCCCTGCGAGACGCTTCCGGAGCTGCAGCCTCCCCGGACACCACGTGGCAGAGGTTTAGTGCCGCCGACATGGGACCAGACCAGTGACGTCAGTGGATTAGTGACGTCAACAGATCCACGCAGAGCAGAGCGGTGTTGGTGTATATTGGCAATGGGGATATTGGTAGGTGTCGGCCTCAAGCGAAAAGACAAAACATTAACAAAGACGAGGTACGTACGCTGGGTTCATTTGCTATTTCGGTCAGCGGCATCCCAAACATATTGGCTGGAACCTGTCCTGTCAATCCTTCAACCGGATGCAGATTTCAACTTTGAGCTTATGATATCTGGGCTAGAATGTCGCAATAAGATGCACGTCTAAGATATCCAATTGATATTGCCAGAGAGATTCAGCATCAAAGTGAAAACAGCAGTTTCGGCGTTGAGCTTAAACCAGCATCACTAATACACTAATGAACATGCCGTCCATTGCCAACCCAACCATTGGCGGATCTAGAACGGCGGTTTCTGACAGTTTGGGGCATCGCCCCCGAAAAAGGTTTCACAAAATTCAGAACACTCATCTGATTTCGCTTCCCTATGCATTGCTAGAAGTTTTAAAACAACTTCCCTTCGTAAAAGTTGCTTAGGTTTCCTTCTACAGCAGGAAATGTGTAAATTTTCGCCGATTTCAGGCTATTTGGGTGTCATTTGTCCCTAATGCCCTCCACTGGATCCGCCAGTGACCCCAGAACGGCACGGCACGGCACGGCACGACCGTCTACGCCCATGGTTGGCGTGCATCGATTCCGCCAACAGCTGCATTCCAAATGGGTCGATATCGTCGGTGGGCCACCGCCTTCCCCTCGCCGACCTGTCGGGTTGGACACCACACACCACCCACTGAATGGAATGGAGGACGAGGTCCGTCCTTCCAACGACCCAAAGGATAAACCACCAGGGGATACTGAATGCCTTCCCATCGCCTACCAAAACCGTATCATCCTCTTCCAACATAATTTCGTATTTTCGGATGGCTTTGTCCACCTTCAATTCGTATTTTTGGGCGTAATAGCATCGCCGGTCGTTAGGCTACCCTTTAAGGCTTCTTCGACCCCACGGCCCACTGGTCCACTGGCATCGCGTGACACAAAGACTTGGAATGACATTGTTAGGATAAAACCAATTTTCCACGCCGTGGAAATCGATGATATAATGTGTCAGGCTGACGCAATCGCGCCGACCGCCGACCGGAATCGCAGCTCGGCGACGGTCGACGACGTTCGCCGATTTTGGTGATGTTTGGCGACATCTGACGACATTCGGCTATACCTTTGACGACATTTGGCGAAGCACAGCGACGTTCTGCAGCGTTCTGTGTGGCCGGCAGAAAGTCGGCCGACACTGACGGACAGCTTGTTGTCTGAGAGCGTCTCGCGTCGCCGCGTCGACACGTCGACGTCTGGCGTCCCAGACTGCGGGTCGCCGTCAGCGGGCCGCGAACGACGGCAGAGGAGCGGCGAGCGGCGGCGCAGGAGCGGGGCGAACGGTGACGAACGGTGGCGCAGGGGCGGCGAACGGCGTGAGACAGCCGGGAGGGACGGGTAGCGGCCGATTGCGCCCCCGCTGGGTGCGACCGACCGGGGCTGATCAATAATGGCGGCCACGGTCGGCGTGTTCGGCCGCCGGCCGCGGAAGGCAGGCCCAGGGCAGCGGCGACGGGGTTATACACGGGGGTCCCGGATCAGAGCTGGCGATCGGAGCCAGGAGCAGGTCAGCAGTCCGACGGGTCACGGGTCACGGGTCACGGGCACAGCAGTCTCAGCCCGTGATCGCTGCCGGAGATCAACTGAGTGGCGGCAGGCACTGTACGCTACAGCCCCAGATCTGCACTTGCGGCCAGCGCCATAAGCGACGTCATCGCAATAACGCTGCATCAACTCAGCCGGAACAGACTTCCTTGAGCTGACCGTCACGCGCCAGCACTTGGCCAAACGAAACGGACGTCTCTCGGCCACGTCACGGATGATGACACATTGCTAAACTGGAAGGGAGCCAATTTTAGCACGTAGCGCGCAAGTATGCATACCGGCATGTGTGTGTCGAAAGCGGGGGGAGGGAGGGAGGCGGGGGAACAACATTCTCAAATTGTAAAATTATGCCTATGAAAGTTGCATGGAAAGAAACGAGTTCAAAACGCTTCCGTCCACCTCTACCCAACTTCCAGAAAGTGGCGACGCCCGTCACCGTGGGTACCGGCAAAACACATTGAGGGTTACTGGTTATCGCAATGTGGGAAAAGTGCCGACTTCTCGTCTGCGAAGTGGTGTGTGGATATTTACAATTGGGATTACTGGGCAAGTCAGTCATCCCAATGCAAACGCAGACATGGACTTGAACTGCCTTGATGGCGATAGTTTAACTCAATTGAGGGCCCACAAGAGTGAATCAACGTTACTGCTGAAGGACTGTGTCACTGGACTGCACGTCGCTGGGAAACTGAGTCGGTTCCTCAGAAATGCATTGCATGCTGCGTCTTAACGCCCACCCTGCGCTCGCAACTGTGCGAAATTTTTATGTTTGCAACTTATGTAACATCCCTTGGAAACAAAAATGTTTAAAGCAAGGCAAAACCCTCACCAAACGCAATCACTCGAATGCATTCATGTGTCATTCAGGTAAACTCTGTATTTTCGATATTCAAAATAATTTATCATATCTGAAAGGCGATATCAGCACAGCGCGTAAAATGACACCAATAAATATGACAAAAAGAACAACATTGCACAGAAGTGCACGTTGTAAGGAACGCAAAGTTATACAAAAATATGCCAGAAATACAATATGCCAGGACAATGAGATCATAGACCGCATCCGAGAAAACATAACACAACTTCGGAAAAACTTTTACGAATATCTGTCAGCGGTTCTTGCGCATCTTATATCAGGATCTCAAAATACCGTTGTGAACGGGCTAAGCCGACTAAGCTAAGCAACTTTTCATAAAATGATTAAGGTGATACCCCTAGTCCCCTACTGAATATGGATTATGGACCCTTTACACATCATGCTATTTCTCACGAATAATTCTGCACTTTGTCGGCATCGGGAGCGTACCGTAGCAAATTTAATTTACCCTGCACCGCATGTCCAATTGATTTTCTTACAGACAAGTCACATTCTTTGCTGAGTGCAAGACATATAATGACATAGGTGAAACAGAGCAGTCTAACTTATGCTTTATGAAAGCAAAATGGCGTAAATATCTTCGTGAAACCTGCAACGGACCTTGGCTATGGGAAGATAGTTGTATGCCACTGTATAACGTAGAAATGCTCAGAAATGCTTACCATGCATGCAAAGCTTTTACGAGCCCATCACTAGCCAACTGCCTAACGAAAGGGAAACAAATGGCAGGCGGCGAGGCAGTCAGCCCAATCTCTGTCTCGTGAATTGTCACCGGTGTATTTAAGATAACAACCGAAACGGTACAGCAAGAAACGGTACCTTTGGCCAAGTCCGGTAGACCTCCAACAAGGGCCAAGGGCTGCAAATGCCACATACAGCGGATTCAGAACAGTCCGGTGGCGCGGACCTGCAGCGAGTTTTTGAAGCGCACTCTACTAAAGTACTGTGTAGTGTTGTTACATCTTTTGAAACCTTGAACTTCATGAGCCGGTCCTGTCATTCACTTCACGCATCACGAGGTACCCGAGCTCGGAGTTTACCCGTTAAACAAGGTTACGGCATCAGGTAATGGACCAATAGGCAAATACAGGCTGCACTCTAAACCGCACTTTCCAGCTGTAATACACCAAAAGCTGTAGGTCGCAGCTGTCGAGGCGAGCCTAGAATGCCAGAAACCGGCCAACATGTGCAGCAACGGTATCCTGTTTGAGTCCAAAGTAGGCCGACCCATATCAGACCTGACTGACACCACCGCTGACTGGCACCGACCGCCACCGTCCTTGGCAGGGTTACCAGCTGTACCATGCGGTGTTCCGTGGTAACTGGTAACGGGATATACCCGGGTATCACCAGGCACCACCCACCCTACCGCCGCAAGCGCCACTGCAGCGGTTACTGCAGTACTGCAGTAAGTTACTGGTAACTGCACTACTGCAGTACTGCAGTAGCGGTTACTGCAGGTTACTGCAGCTCAAGAACGGATCAAGCGATCCCATGTCCGAGCACCCTACGATAGGCTTTCGGCACAGGAGCGGAAGCAAGTACTATAAAGTTGTAACCAAGGTACAAGTACTTAATCTATGACAGCAGTAGTCGCTGGAATCGGGTTATCTTGGTTGACTGGACTTGAAAAGCCGTCCGCTGGCTCAGCATTGCACGAAATCGGTCCCACCTTATGTAACGGCAGTCAACATTAAGGTGGCTACACGGTGTATGTTGATCGTTTTATTGATTTCTTCGATTTTTCGCTTTGACGCTTGTATAGTTCGATTTTGTTCGCGTTTCTGCTTTATTGATTTGTTTTTTTCCCACGTTTTGGCCTTCATAAACTTATGAATTTCGCTTTTACGAATGAATTTATTTTTCGCGTGTGGCGAGTTAATTGCTTGTATCCATAGGCGTAGCAACTGGGGGGAGGGGCAGGGGGCACATGCCCCCCCCCCACACACACACACAGACTTTTCGGCCAAAAATTTCGCTAAAATCTTCAATTTGTTTTCAAAGACAAAACTTAATGCGGCAAACGATTCACCAAAGAAAGAAGAGTCCAAATCTGCATGGAAATTTTTAATAGGGGGTTTAGTTTTCCCACA
>JARFNZ010143346.1:0-10342 GCA_031763405.1 Balanus nubilus
CGCCCCCCCCCCCCTCCAGGGCGCTGAATTATGAGACCCCCTCCACAGCGCGTGTTAAAGACCAGTCCGGGATGCTCTTACCGCACACACACTGTCCATTTGTACGCAATATCGCCTCTTTTTTTTGCTGCCCTGTGCGACGGCCGAAATAGCATTTTGCGCCTCCGATCACATTTCATTTGGCTGGCTGAGTTACGTTACGCCAGCGAGCAACGAGATAATAATTTTTAGGCGGGACGACATTGCTTCGATGTGGTGGCTAAACAATCACGTACGATATTGCTGCTGAATGGCCGGTGTGCGGCTGACTTTAAGACCCTACACAACATCAAAACGTTGGCCGATCGCCCTTACAAAGAGTAGTTCTCTTCCTTCATTAAAGAGTTGTTATCGTAATATGTCATATTTAGTAGCACTATCCATTAAAAATACGGCCCTTGGTAAAGGGGGCCCGTCGTCCGGGGGGGGGGGGCCGTACTCCGAGCTTTGACCGCCCCCCCCCGAAATGAAACCCTGGTTGCGCCACTGGTTATCGGCCTCCGAAGAAAGACTTCTAACGTGACCTTACGAAAATGCCCGAGGCGATTACTCAAAAACCGTTGCTCTGATCATGCTAAAACTGGCACAGCGTGCTTCAGAGCCCCAGATTACCCGATGAACGAATTTTCGTCGATATCTTGAGACGATGGGTGAAGCTCTAACGCCCTGTCGTCTGTCCTGGAACGCCCCAAGTGTCAAAGTACGTAATTACAAATTGCATTCTGAGAAGATTAAAAGTATTCAGGATAACAACCCACACAAATTGCACTCTGAGAAAATTAAAAGTACTCGGGATAAAAACCCTCACACATATTGTCAACATCGCGAATCGACACTTAAAAGTACCGCCCAAATCGCTCTCGGTATCACTTTCGGTACGACTGCGCCAGCCACGCTCCCGCCCCTCTGCGACATTCTGTCGCGGAGCGAGCCACCTCCCCCCTCATTTCAACGGGGGTGCATTCCACTGAGCGGGGGCACAGACAAACTTCTGCCTGCATTCTCACTGCTTATCCTGGGAAGATGCAGGAGGCCGACCAGAGAGGCCCTGGTTTCCTTATCGGACACTTCTCCGCGGTGCACAATACCCACGGTCATGCCGGTCGGAACCTGGGGTAGACGTAGCAAATAGTGCATTTGTGAAACGTCATGTTCGGCGATGAGACGGTCAAACGACGGCCAATTGAGGTCCGCGATCAAGGGCGAAACATGGGATCGCTTAGTGACGTTTTGAAGACCATGCGCCCTTTCGGCCGCCCGGCACCCTCCTGACCTCCCAGAGCCCTCTCCCGCGGAGAGCTCTACTGACCATTCAGCGCCATCCTAAGCGCCTTGGACCGCTTTCTTATGCTAGAAGCAACAACGCTCATGCTTCTATTTTTGCCGTTAGATGACACTAGTAGTAAACGCCTGAAGTATGCTGTGCCGCATTGCTTGAAAGCGAGAAATGTGGTCCGTTTAATGTGAAAAGGGATAATGAGACATTTTTCAACCAGGGTTGTGCACGGCTCAGAATTGTCGGTCTGACTCGACATTCACTCGTTTCCGAAGGATTAACTCAACTCTGACTCAAGTGGCGAAGCGAATGATTTTGAGTCGGCTCAACGTTGACTCAGTTACCTTTACCCTGACTCAACAAGGCTTTACCTATCCCTGGCTCAACAAGGCTTTCCTACTCCTGACTCAACTCCGATTCAATGAGATGGTTAAAGTTTCTTTCTTGAGTCGACTGTTTTTTAACTGACTCAACTCTGACCACTAATTGAGTCAGAGTCCAGTCTAATTTGCCTTAACGACTCTGAGTCGAGCACAATTTTGTCTTCAACGTTTGCTGTCCAAAGGCATTGTCATACCGTTGGCGTTGTGAACCACTGATTTATGCACTGCAGCCGCGATTACGACCGTCAGTACGCTCCTGACCCAGGTCGTAGTCGCGTCCCTGTATTTTCACCGGGACAGCAAGCGACACCGCGTCTCCGCCCACCATGGCTTCATCACTGGGCGTCCCCTCTCGTCCGCACCCGTGACCCCGCGGTCACACGACCCCCTGACCTCTCAGCACGAGCCACCTCTGGGCATTTGGGTCATCACAACACTCCTCTACCCAACGTGACAGTGACCGCCCGACCTCGTCACCGAGCTCAGACGAGCTACGAGAGCTGGGGGAAGGGGGATAGCCTCCATGCATTCAAGAGAGTGTTTACTTTTGAGCAGGATTGGAAGCAATCGGAAGCAATAGCAGTTCAGGCCGTTTGTGGCTCTCTCTTTCTTTGTGATAATGTGATTCTGAATCGCTTTCCGTTGGGATCGCATCTCGTTGACGTTCCATTTTGGTTCGAAGATATGCGAGCCAATTTAACCGGCTGTTTTCCCGTTTGCATATGGGAGGAAGAGACATCTGGAAAACATTTTGCCATCATGTGTTTTCCATGTGATGTGATATTCTGATGTATTGTGACGTATTGTGTATTGTTGTGATATAGATGTATTGTGATGATTCCATGTGATATCAAGTCAACAACCGAACCAAACTCATATTGTAAAAGGATACAAATCGTAATCCGCCCGTGTCATTTCAGTGTTGCCAGCCAAGTTCCTGACGAATCAAGCCGAAAGCACGGGTCACTCAGCGACCTCCACACCGCGAGCCAATCACAGCGCTGTTCGGGTCAGAGCGCCTCGAGCACCGTGACCTCCATCCTGTGCCCCGCACCGGTGAGTACCCCCATACCTGTTCTATGACCGGGCTTCTGATGGAGCGAACACACAGTGTAGCTGGACCCAGTCGACCGGCCGAAACCTCCGCAGCTAAACTAGCACATTTATGTGCGTGAGCAAAATGGGTAGGTGTGACTTGTCTGTTGTTGATATTGCAGGCATCTTACCTTGGCGACCGCTTACTTTACTTACTTGGGTAATTTCTTGATTGGGTTTTGGTTATCGCTGTCGACACATTCTTTGCAAACGATTGTAAAAAAGATATTTTAAATTTTTCATTCGACCGTGCCCAGTATAATATTTTTGAGGTTATTTTACGTTCTGTAGATTAATTAATGAATAATTTTATGGGGCTCGATCCTCGATTGACACTAGTGGATGTTTGTGCGGTGGTAAATAATTCCCAAAATATTTGTATTTATAAGTGTAAGAGACCCAGTCGGCCCAGATACAGTACTGCTATGGAGGAAGAGTAGCGCTCTCGCATATTGTTGTGCCCGACATGTTTGTCTCAGCTAACGGTGGTAGCGGGGTTTGTTTCGGCCGGCGATGGGAGGCGGCGGGGACCACATGAAGTCCCGGTCAGCGCAGCCACGCCTCAATATCGCCAATATCGGCCCAGATTGAGCCATCGCCGCCAACCGGTACGACGGCCAACTTTGAAAAACAGCCCCGGCACCGGCCACCACCGCCGGGTACGCTGCACCTGTTCACAAATACGGCATGGGACGGGACAGACCGGGCGCGCCGCCGTGCTGTGGGCTGGAGAGAGACATCTCAGTACTTGTGATATGCAGTGGGCCCGAGTGAGGCGAATTACCCACTGTACCGAGGTCTAAAACGTCGGAAACTCATCATAACACTCCATTTGCAATGTTTTAGTCTTCGTCATCATTAAATAACACACACATAGGAGACATTTAGTCATTGTATTGAAGCTGTAAAAGCTTGCACCAAGACGAACATGGCTGGCATAGGTACATGTGTAATAACCAACGGCGCCCTTAACAGCTTTTACTGGTCGCGCTCTTTCGGCCACTGATGCTCAACAATATAGGTAGGATTGTCGGTTGTCGGCGCTGTGCGACGTGGTGGTGCCGAGCCTCTGATAGAGCCCAGCTGCGTAACCCGCCGCCGCCCGCCGCACTGGCGCGGCCACTCCGACAACCACCATCCCTGGCCTCAGGACGCGCACAGGTCCGACTACGGGGTATACCAGGCACTGAGTACCCAGTACAGCACCCACACTGTCCTTAACCCCGTAACGGAACCCGCCCGGCAACGGCGCCCCTTGAACGGCGCCCCAAGAACCACCGGGAACGTCACACGAACAAGCGTTATCAACAATCTACTAAACGATCCTATGTGTAGACATTTTCAGAGAAGGTGGAGGCTGGAGCCTCCCTCGCTGGGGCGAAATGTGTCGCCTGTGCCATCATATATGGCGATATGCCGACATGCGACGGGAGTGAATGTACTCTCTGAAACGTACTCGCGCGCACACACGCATACATATACACACATTACACATGCGTACAAACACGAGCAAACACTCGACACACATTTCATGTGTGCGATATGCTGTGCTCAGATATTGGAAAGGGCAGGTTAGAAATGGTGCAGGCATAGGTGTGGAGAATTATCTCTCAGCGAAAAGATGAGAAGAGTGAGAATATCGAAAGCTGATTGGTTGGTTGGTTCATTGACTAATAAACGTCGTTGCAGTGTTGAACAGGATAGTTTGGGACCTTACAGAACAGGCTCTTCTTGAAGTTGCTACTCGGACTACTTTCTCAGTTAAATCGTGATCACCGCCGGGCGTTCAACCATTATGGAGTGGTCGATCTAACTCGACCAACCGAACAAACTAACTCGCCGCGCGATCAGAACACTGCTCTCCGGCGTCTGTTCAGTGTTCGGCGGCCCTGTTCGCTGTCCCGTGTCTTATGTCCTCTGTCCGGCGCTTGGCGTCCTGTGTCCAGTGTCCACTGTCCAGTCCTGAGTTGTTCAATGTCTTTTGTCCAGAGTGTGGTGTCTAGTGTCCAATGACCAATGTCCAATGTCTGCTGGCCAGTGTCCAGTATCTTAAATCAGTCTGAATCCATCTATCTTGAGCCTTGTGTTCAGTCAAGAGTTCAGTGATCCGCGTCATCAGTAAGGTGTTTATGTCATGTGTCCCGTGTTCAGCATCTAGTCTTCAATGAGCAGTGTCCAGTGCCTAGTGTTTGTTGTCCTATGTGAAGTCCCCTCGTGTCCAGTTCAGTGTGCGCCGTGGCTCATTCTGTGGCAATATTTGTATTCCTTCAGCAGTCTCCAGGCTCCAGGATCCATGATCCACTGTGTGTGCTCCTGTTCATGTGTGTCGTGTCCAGTGTCTGACGTCTACTCGTCAACGTCCGGTGAGCAGTGTCCATCGATCGGAGTCCACGTCTGCGGCGCCATTGAAGAGGCTTCCATCTCTGTCATATCACATATAACGTACCGTACCCAACAAAGTACCCGTGAGTGCTCACCGCTGCCGACCCTCTCTAGTTACCGTCTCCTCTGATCACCGCCCGTCCTGGGGTCTGACCCAAGCCCCGCCGGCCGTCGGTGGCCGCCGGTGGCCGTCGTGGCCGCCATTGGAGCTTCACCAGCGGCGGTGGCCGGCGGCTGCCAGCGGCAGAAGGACCAGCAGGCCCAGCAGCGGCAGCAGCAGAGGGCCGGCCACCGCCGTCCCGCTGCCGTCCGCCTTGGTCGCCGCCTGACCGCCGCCCTCCTCCGGCCTCCAGTCGTGCTGCTGCCGGCCGTCCGCCGCCTGCCGCCCTCGGCCGCCCTCCTCGGCGTCCAGGTAGGGCGGCATCGGGTCCAGCCGCGACCCGTGGCCCTGCTGCCGCTCCTCCTCCGACGGCAGGTGCAGCTGCTCGTCTGACGTCCGGTAGGTGACGTCCACGTCCACCTCGGCGGCCGGGGTACCCGGGTCCCGGGGTCGGATCTCTGCTGGCGGCAAACGGACGTCCCTTTATCCAGCGAGTCGCGGTGTCAGTCACAATTACACAGTGTCAGACGGCCGACCTTCGACACAGGACAGCACCGTGCACGGTGTCATGGACGATAGATGCAGTACTGGGATATGCTGTCCTGGTTGCAGGCAGCGCATCACTCGGTACGTTACATTTCATACAGAGTTGATTGCTGACGTGAGCGTATATCTATATCTACACCTCAGCTGTCCCTACCGTATACTTGAATAGTGCTCTGGACCTCCCCGATGGAGTTCTTGGCCGTGCAAAAATAGTCCCCGGCATCAGACGGCTCAAAGCCTTGGATCGTCAGCGTCATCAAGAGTGAGTACTCCGAGTCCCTTGTTTCGCTGATGTTCAACTTGTCGCTCCCGATAAGCATTCCTCCTGAAATGGGACAGCGATGCTCCTAAAAACCGTCTAAAATATCGTACGTGTATCGCGTGCACAATACGAGGCTGCGGGAAATAAAAGACGGTGCCGTACCAATCTGCAGGAATATTGCTTGGCATTTATATATATGCAAACCAGTATCGTTTTTGTGAACAAAAATATTTCACGTTCAATCATCTGTTCGGATTAAACTGGATTTAGTTCTCTCGGTTATCGATTTTAACGGTATTATTTTGTTCATGAAGTTCAAGTATATTTGCTGTTAACCGACAAGAAGGGCACATGAACTGAGACCTAATGGTCATCAAGGCTCACAAAGACATCTTTGGACTTTGTCAGCCACCACGTTCACACGGCTGTCTGACGCCATCGAGCGCCGTGTTCTGACCTGGCTGTTTGCTCCAGAAGTTGATGGACTTAGGCAGTGCCTCCACGCGACACCGGAGTGTGACGTCTGATCCCAGGGGCACGCCGAGCAGCTGAGTCGGCACTTGCACCACCGGATGGACTGTACATTCCAGCAGCAACGTGCCACAGCATGTTACAGACATATCAACGACAGTAGAAGGGGTAATTGAAGGCAATTGTAAGCAGTTGAAAGCAGTTGGTATCAATTGCAACATGAGCGTCAGCGGCACTACCTCAATGATGCATAAACCCTTTTGCATACTGCAATACGTCAAATCGCTTCTACTGATCTGAGAGAATACCACGCTTGCGGGACTGACCCAAACCACACTACCCAGACCCACCCTCTCCACTCTCACCACGCCGCCACATTCCCTTCTCACTCTTCCCATCCTACCCACCCTTCCTACCCAAACCACCCAGCTCGACCCGGCTGGCTGCCCTCCTAGATAAATATGTGAACTTTAAATCCGTATTCGGGCCCTCTGGTAAATTGGTTTAGGCCGCGCCGCAGACAAGCGACCGGCCACTGTCAGAATTTTAAGGCTGGCGACGTGACTGAGAGAGCGCGCCGGGAATTGGGGCGCGGCGGGGCGGGAGGCGGAGACGGGGTCGGCCGGTCGTTGCCTGTGGCGGGCTGCTGCCGATGACCGGAGCGACCTGTTGCCCGGAACGGCGCGGTCCGCCGGGTGGGCGGCGCCCCGTGCCGGGCCGCGCGCGAGCAACATTACCCTGTGTTGTTTTCTGTTCCGGAATAAGGGTCATCGCGAGAGACAGGACGCAAGTGTTTGGAAAGAAAACAGATCCGAGCCGGAACATGGCTGGAATAAAGTCAACAAAGTCGTACGGAGAGCCGGGGGCGCCGCGGCGGGGTGGACTGGCGAATTTCACCGGCCGCCGCTGGCGCCGCGACGATGAAATAACCGACCGGAAGGGGACGGCAGAGCAAGGAATTACACGGCGGAAGTGAGCACCATAACAGGGCATTGTCGAGTCCATCTGTGCACGACAGATGTGCCGTCATGAAGTATGCTGCATTGAGCATTTCACTCACTCTGCTTCCCGTACCAACCCTGTTCATTAACTTGACAGAATCGGCGCGGAGTACGCACATATGTATAGTGACGGGAATGGTTCGAACAGCAGATGGTCGCGGGGGGGGGGACTCACAGTGCACCTCGAGTTTGATCTTCTTGGAGACGCTAGGCGGCAGACCATTACTGGCGATGCACAGGTAGTAGCCGGTGTCGGAACGTCGCACCTTCTCCAGCGGCAGGATTTCACCCTCGTACTCCGTACCCTCGTATGGCGGCTCACGACCTGAAAATGAGTGACAGCTTCAATACCGCGGTATGAAGATATATAAATATTAGCTGAGTAAACGCAAAACAACAGTGTAGGTAGCGCAAAAGACACGAGTACAAGAGAAATTTCACCCTAGCTCTTACACAGGTGGTAGCATACTTGCTGTGCTGCTAATGACAGATAATATTATAATGCCAAACAGAGATTTTCTGAGCCCAATCTCGCCGCAGTCATTCGACTTCCATTCCGCCACTATCCTCAAACAAGTATCAAATTTATGGCACTCACCGCCGTCCTGTACTCACCGCCGTCCTGTACTCACCGCCGTCCTGTACTCACCGCCGTCCTGTACTCACCGCCGTCCTGTACTCGCCGCCGTCCTGTACTCACCGCCGTCCTGTACTCACCGCCGTCCTGTCTGAGGACTCCGCCCTCCCCACGCCACCCTCCGCCGTGCTGCCAGCCGGAGCCGTCCTTCCGGCTGGTGACGGTCAGGGGCCGGCCGTCCTCCCTCCGCCAGGTGATTGTCGGCGTCGGGTAGCCGCGTGCCTGACACTGCATCTGGCCACTGCCGCCCTCCGGGATCGTCATGTCGCCCGACGACCTTTCACTCACGATGTCCGGCGGCACGACCACGTTCAATACGCCGTACTGTCGAGTGGAACAGGCCAGGTCAGGTCAGATCAGGATGCCCGGCGGCACTAACGTCACGTTCAGCACCCCGTACTGTCCAGTGGAGCAGGTCAGGTCAGGTTAGGGTGTCCGGCGGTACTGCTACCATTGTCAGAAGGCCGAACTGCGCGGGTCAGACCAGGTCAGACCGGGTCAGGTCGGGGTGTACGGCGGCATTGCCACCACGTTCAACACCCGCACGTCGCGGATCAGACCGGGTCAGATTGGGTCAGGTGAGGCTGCTCGGCGGTACCGACGCGTTCAGCACACCATGATGTCCAGTGGAGCAGGTCGGGTCACAATGGGTCATATTCTGGACATGTTAGGTGATGGCGGGTAGAACTAGGCGTCGTCAGGAACAAAACATCATCAACTCTACAGATGCTGCCCTCGGTGCATCAGTTTCCATCAACGAAACTTCGCGGCGTACGAACGGACATGGGAGCTTCTGACTTGCAAATCTTACTATATTGTATGCAGACATTATACTCTGTTTTAGAGCACCCCTGCAGATCGGTGCTCAACAGTAACTCTCGACGAGTCAGACAGATTAGTATTCCGTCCACTCATCGGGACTGCAGGAGGGCCCAGATTTATATCGGACGTCCAAATCACGCACGGATGGCATACAAAGGGAACAGCCACTACGTCCACCAGATGACAAAGCACGCCTGGGCTCCTCCACCCATCCTATGAATTAACACCGGCACGTTTCATAAATTAACTAGGCCAGTGTTCATGGCATTTCAATGCATTTTAAACTTGTAAAGCTGGCGTTAATTTTAAATACCTACCTTCCTTATATTTTTTTAAACATTGTGTTTAGCTACATTTAATGCGTTGTTTTTATTTCTGCATTATCCTTCAAATTATAGGCTATGAGCTATTCGTTACTTTGTTCCATTATGTTGATATTAAATGTGATGCTGTAGAAACTAATGTGATTGCAACTAACGTGATACTTGCCAATATTATTAGATGTTGAAATGAATATAGAGCAAAAGTATCTGTAATCCGATGCAGTCATTTCAAGATAAATTAATATAATTCATTTTAAATAATTATGGTTTACTTCTTGACTGCTGCAAACCTTAAAAAGCTGCGTTTCTACCTAAAAACTAACATTTGCTGTGTGATAGAGACAGTTTCTCCTTTTCTAACTGTCCAGTCCGTTTTGGAAAGTTAATCCTAAATCGTTTGCAATCTTCATTTGATTTTTTTTTCGTATCTACCTACATTTCAATATTGCCAATGACTCTGTAATTCCGTACTTGCGTATTTAAGTCATGGTGGAGCTTTTTCTTACTACCTACGTTAAAAAAAAATCAAGCTTCTAAACAATTGAAGGTTAAAGTTTTGAAAAGGACTGAACTGGCAAAACAGGAGACAGTGGCTTAATCACATATCAGTTTTGTGGAAAAGGTAGGTAGGAATGTCCCTTTAAGTTAACTCGCGAGCTTCTTGGTTCCTCTCTATATTTGTCTGGTTACATTTTCAAATGGCTGCCAAATCCATGTGATGCTTGCCCAAGTCGTCTGAAAGGCTGAGCCCCCCCCCCCCCACGGCCGGTGTACCCACCTACCTGGCTCATCATTGGGTCGTAGTTGATCTGGCACATGTAGGTGCCCCGGTCCTCCTCCTGCACATGGTTGATGTGCAGGTTCCACGTGGTCTGGTCACGGTGCGACACGCGCACGCGCGGGTTGTGTGTGATGACGTGCGTGTGGATCGCCTGGATCGCCTTCGAGTCCGCCTTCACCCAGCCGACCTGGGGGGGGGGGGGGGGGGGGGGGGGGCGGGGGGGG